>CAUYUJ010014614.1:0-65000 GCA_963575745.1 Prorocentrum cordatum
CTTCGCGGTTCGGCTCCGAATCCTGCTCGTCCTCCTCATCCTCCCCTGGGAGGCGGCGCGAGAGCGCGAAGTCATTCGCACTTCGCGCCTCGCGCAGCGCGAAGCGCGAAGTTGGGAGCCCTTGGAGAACGAAGAGCGACACAAGCATCAAACCTCGGAGGTCCGCGCGGGTTTCTCGGATTGGCGCTGAACCCCCCCTCCCTGGCGCGCGGAGCGCGCCAGGGGCGGCGCCGGAGGCGCCGCCAGGGGGGTACAGTGCGGATCCGAGGAATCCGCGCGGACCTCGGAGTTTGTATGCTTATGTCATTCTTCGTTCCCCCAGCGAAGGAGGCGGGAAGAAGAGGACGACGGCGACGACGACGATGTCGACGATGACGAGGTCACCAGCGATTCGGCTCAGGCTGCCGGCGCGCGCGTCCACCAAGAAATTTCCGTGCCCCGAGGCCAGAATGGATTCGCCACCGCCGCATCGGGAGCCGATGCCCCATGTCTCATGATCCAGTGCATGTGGGTAGTTTCTTTGGCCCTTGAGGGGGCACAAAGCTATCCGTGTGCACCTCCCCCTGGGGCAGTGGGAGATCGATTGCCAGAGCGGAGGGATGATGAGCCGAAGAGGGACGAGGACGATGATGATGATGATGATGATGATGATGATGATGATGATGATGATGATGATGATAATGATGATGCTGATGATGATGATGGTGGTGATGATGATGATGATGGTGATGATGATGGTGGTGATGGTGATGGTGGTGATGGTGATGGTGATGGTGATGGTGATGGTGGTGGTGATGGTGATGGTGATCGTGATGCTGATGCTGATGATGATGATGATGATGATGATGACGATGATGATGATGATGATGATGATGATGATGATGATGCTGATGCTGCTGATGATGATGATGATGATGATGATGATGGTGGTGGTGGTGGTGGTGGTGATGATGATGATGATGATGAGTATGATGATGATGATGATGAGGAGGAGGAGGAGGAGGAGTAGGAGGAAGAGGAGGATCAGGAGGAGGAGTTTCTCCCTTCCTAGAGCCGCGGGAAGTAGGAGGAGGAGGAGGAGGTGGAGGGGGAGACGGTGGTGTGGGAGGGGGAGGAGGACAAGCTTGGTGCGCTCACATCATATCTGACGTTGGCACCACATAGCATTGCATTGCATGCCGTGGCGTGGCACTGGAAACAATGACGCCAGCGCTGCAGCGGGAGCACGATTTGGAACGAGCGAAAGCGCGGATATGAGGCCAGCGCTGCAGCGGGAGCACGATTCGGAACGAGCGGAAGCGTGGAAATGAGGCCAGCGCTGCAGCGGGAGCACGATTCGGAACGAGCGGAAGCCCGAAAATGAGGCCAGCGCTTCAGCGGGATTAGCATTTTGAAAAACAAGCGCCCAAGCGAAAACCCAGTTCCCATGAATCCTGTGTGTAAAAACACATTATGCGGAGGCCTGCCGAACTTCTTCCGGACGCCATCAGGGGAGAGAGGAGAGTAGTATTTCATATTCTGCAATTGTGGAGGAGGAGGAAGATGAGGAGGAGGAGAAGCGCCTTCACGTCGCTAAACCACACCGGCAGGGAGGAACCGACAACATCACAGACGACATGTCCCGCACGGTTGGCGACGAGATGGCCCGCCTGTACCACTGTACCACCATTTGCTTGTCTCAAGGGCCAGTCCGCGACGGCGGAGCCACCATCCCACAAAAGGAGTGCTGCAAGCATAACTTGTCAACAACAATCGGCGAGCAGTAAGCAACTCGGAAACCGACGAATGATCCTACTCAACAGTGTAATCGCCAAGCACCACCGTCGACTCCTGAGGACCAAGCTGCGATAAGTCACGCAGGACCTCTCCGCGATGTTCAACGTGGAACTATACCGAAGAGGAGTACCGACTTCGTTACCCACACGACCCTCACCTACATCAAGCCCATGAGGCACCGGGGTATCTTCGTTTTCTTGGGCCTCAAGGGCGCCTTCTAAACACCGACATCGGACGACTCGCGTGGCCACTCCGATTCCAACCAGTACGACAAGCTCGGCGCGCAGCAGGGGGTGCTCACGATAATCGCAGAGACCCACGCGGCACAGCCGCACGCTGCATCCACGGACCGCGCGAATGCCGCCCCGATCATGGGGGGCACTGCTTCCGCCAGCCACGAGGGACCACTTGCCAACGTCAACCTACGCGCCCAGCCTAAAGACCACGAAGCACCAACGGCGGTCACACGAATGACACCAGCGCCACCAACGAACGTAGCATCGATGTAACCGAATCAGGAGGAGGACGGATGAGGAGGAGGAGGAGGAGGAGGAGAAGGAGGAGGAGGACGGACCAGGAGGACGGAGGGGGGAGGAGGAGGAAGAGGAGGAGGAGGGAGGGAGGAGGAGGAGGAGCAGGAGGACGAAGGTAAAGCCAAGTTGCATCGAATCAGGTCATACGAATGACACCAGCTACACTGACGACTAAGTTCGCCCATCGTGCAACCCACCGCTGCAGGGGGCAGCATGCGGCCGCGAGGCAAGCCGCCAAGCACTCCTCGGCCATGGCAGGAGGTGCCAGCAGAACCACCCCCGACACCACGCACAAGAACGATAGTCGCAAACTGGAACTTATACATTACCAATAGCGGGTTGTTGTTTCAATCCCACGACTTTTTGAGGGTCGGGGACGGCGTCGGGGTGGTATGGTGTATACTTTCCTCCGTTTTCCCAGGGAAACAACGAAACATGTATTCATCAGGATCCCGTATACACCAGGACCCGCGTTCCTGTGCGAATTTCAGCGCAGGGTCGGAAAAAGCGTCGGTGTATAGAGTTCGTTTCCCTAGATAGCAACCAGGGGACAGCAGCGAGGCAAACCACGACGAGTCGGGGCGCAATGACCCCGCAGGCCAACGACGACACCAAGCGCAATCGTGACTCGGCCATCGAGCTCGCAAAATGACTCCGCCTCCACTGCCGCCAACACATGAGAGCAGGGCTGAAGACCAAAGGTCGCATACACGATATCATCGAGCGCCTGACCGTCATGATCAGCATCGGGGTATACGCCCGCGAGCACGTGATGTCAACTGTATATATGTATATATAACCATGAGGCGATCGCCTACCACTACGACTAGACGCTCGACCTGACCGAAGAGTAGAGGCCAAACAGGGGCATGCAACAGACGCAAACCTCCGCATCGAGTACGACCAGGTCATGGCGAACGTAGAGGGAGCTCTCAGCAGCTACGCCTTATCCTACGAGCTGCGGGGCGTACGGCCGTTCCACGCGAATCAGCGACAAAAGGACCTATCCAAGTATGCCAACCACTATCTGGCTAACATGTTGAACGACCCGAAACGCCACGGCCACGACGACATCCTGGAGCAAGTTGAGAGGTGGTGCGGCAGAAGAGAGTCATCCTCATGGGTATCAGGGTGGCCGTACGACACAAGCCCACATGCACGCCGACGCCATTCCTTGTCACCGAATTTACAGAAATCGCAATCGAGGCGCTGGTCAAGATGGCCGAGCTCGTCAGCAACCAGACCCCCTTGCCCGAGGACGAGCTACAGCATCGGCAGAATCGACGGCCGACACTCGACCCACCGACCGTTTTCGACCTGCTGCAACCTACCAAGGCGCACCCTGGGACTGCGCCACTCCCACTCGGATGCCTGGACCAACGGCCTCCCACGTCAGGACCGAAGGCATTTGAGCAGACCAGCAACGCAAACTTGGTGCAGCCCCAGTGGGCCACGACCACCGCGGGCAAAACCGAAGGGAGCAGCACCGCACAGCACCAATACCAGATTCAGCAGCATGCCATCGACGACTCAAACATGGCTGCTACGATCCGCAGCGTGATCACGGTCCTCAACACAAAGCGGGATGTATCCCACACGCCCCGCGAATGGAAGCCTGCAGCGTCCTTGCCCACATGCGGACAGCACGGCATCATCCACCGCGGCAACCGGCAGAAGACAGCCTAGGAGGTCTTCCCACGCTACGGGCCCGACCGTTTGAGAACAGGGCGAACCTATACAGACGCCGTCAAAGCCAACCAGCCCGACCAGCACGCCCCACCCACTGCGAATAAGAAGACACCCCCCTGATCGCCCACGACGGGAGGCAACCCTCGCCACCAGACCGGCCTAACGTCGGCCAGTCAGCGCGCTATGTCCTCACCGACCTACTTCGCGCTTGCAGTAGACAGGACCGCCGGCTGCTACATGCCCATTCCAATCCCTGCATTAGTATCCTGCCGACACGTGCGCGCCCACCGTATGATGACGGGAGCGGCGCAGCTGGTGGTATGGGATCACACCCTCTATGCGGCATTATTCTACAGCGCGGGCATCGGTGGCACTGGTTGCACGATGCGGCGTGAACATCAGTGGTCATCGCGATCACTCACGCGCTTGCAAGTGAGCCACAGATCTCCACCAACCTCCAACCTTCCTTTCCTCCTGGCCCACCTTCTCGCATCCACGGCCCCCCCCGCCGTGCCCAATTAACCCCAGGAAGCATTTAAGAACCCCCCCCTCCGGCAAATCGATAACCCTTCCGCACCATCATCCATATCCGCATCATCATCATCATCATCATCATCATCATCATCATCATCATCATCATCATCATCCTCATCCTCATCCTCATCCTCATCCTCATCATCATCATCATCATCATCATCATCATCATCATCGTCATCATCATCATCGTGTCCGGGTGCGACAGCTATCGTTCGGTTATTTCGGCCCTTCGGAATATCGAATAAAAAATGCGGTGCTACGATATCGCCGGGGGGGTTCTTAAATGCTTCCTGGGGTTAACCTCCTCTACACCTTCCTATTTTGGTGGGGTATGGGTGAAGCCTTATGCGGTGGAGGGGAAGGGGGGGCCCGCCGACGGCCACCCTGGCAAGGGCCGGGGCGGCGGCGGCACCAGCGGACCCCGCAGTCTCCCTCCATCCCCCTTGCATCTTCAGCAGCAGTCACGCTCCACGGCCGCTCGCTGCAACAGAACGCCTGCCGCAGCAAGATCGACGTCCAACTTCCACCGCGCAGGCCACCGCCGCGGACTGCAGATACCACTTCCCGAGCGCGGTGTACGACTCCCGAGCAGCCACCGCCCCCGCGGTCTGGGTGCTCTGCTCCTGCCTCGGCGGGGGCGGGTATCAGTCATTTGGATGGTGGCTGCTTAGAGGTGCTTCTTATGCTCAGGAGGTGAGGCCTCTCTGCCATCCACATTTGGCGAGCGTGGCCGGCGCCGCCGCCGCAGAGCCTAACGGGGCGGGCGCACAACTCCCGCGCGCTCGGTGGAAACCTCCAAAGCGGCCCAGTGGCCGACTTGCCATGAACCTTAGGCCTGCGTGCAGGCGAGGGATCCCGCAATCGGCCTCTGAGACGCCTGTAGGGGATTTCTATGAGCAGAGGGAGGCGACCTTGGGCCTCCCCCTCATTGGGTGGCGTCCGAAGAGGCCCCGCAGAATGGTCTTGCCACCGCGGCCCGCTTTCAACTGCCACGCCACTTTCAACCACAGCCCCCTCTCAACAAGCATGCCACTTGCAAGCGCCGCTTTCTCAGTTTTTGCAACGTCCAAGTCCTTGACCCTGCGACTCTAGACCCGCCCAGGGTGAGCTGGCATCGCCGCCTCTTCCCATTTTCCCCGCCTCAAAGCAAGGACCTCAATCTGATCAGCATCTGATATATCCCGTGTCTGTCCTCCTGAAGTTGTGAGACGATGGTGATGATGAGGATGATGATGATGATGATGATGATGATGCTGATGCTGATGATGATGATGATGATGATGATGATGATGATGATGATGATGGTGATGGTGATGGTGATGAAGATGATGATGATGATGATGATGAGGATGAGGATGATGCTGATGATGATGCTGATGCTGCTGCTGATGATGCTGATGATGCTGCTGCTGATGATGATGCTGATGATGATGATGATGATGATGATGATGATGATGATGATGATGTGTCTCCTTCTTTCCCCTCCCTCCTCTTCTGCGGGACCTCGGCCCCAAGTTTTGTTGTAGTTCTGTCTACTTACCCAGAGAAGCCCGACCAGACATTAATCGGTGGAGTCGCAGCGTTCAAGTAACACCAGTGCCATCAGCGTCTCAGCGTCTCAGGAGGAGGAAGGGTCGGAGGGCAGGGCCCAATACGATATATCGTCGCATCCCGTATGCCATCGTCTCCAGGCACACGCAGCTGCCCCGTGCACCACGGGGGCGCCCCCGCCACGGCCGGCTGCGGCTTCGGCCCGCAGCAACACCAGTAAGGCCTGACGGGAAAGAGCGCGGAACACGACCTCTGCATGGCCACTCGGTTCGGGCGGCGGAACAGCGACGCCACCCTCACTTGGGGGTCCACCTCCAGCGAGGAGGTCCACGATGCATCCCCTAGCTGGCGTTAGGAGGCGTCTCGGCGAGAGAGAAGGGGGCCACACCACCAGGGGGACCCCTCTTGGCTCATCCCGCTTGTGGTCCGTGGTGGTGGTGGTGGTGGTGGTGGTGGTGGTGGTGGTGGTGGTGGTGGTGTCGCTGTCCCCTTGTTCGAATGCGGGGTGGAGAGACCCTCGACGCAAAAACTGCCCGAAGGCGCGCGCGCGGGGTATGTTCACGGCGTCCTGCCCTCCACCCAGCGCCAAGCGCGCCCGCGATTTCCCTTGCTCGCGCCCCGCCCTGGCTTCCGGATTGCGAGACCAGCCAGGCAGGCCGCCCTTGCCATCCGCCTCCCATGAAGTCTGGGACTTGGCGCACCGCCCCCGACGCCAGTCGTGGTGGTGCTGCCGCGAATTGAGCACGAGTGCCCAGCTATCTTGGGCCAGGTAGGACTACGGGTGCCAGCGGGTGCCCCGCAGGCCGCTTGGGCCGGGTAGGACGACCCAGCGAGCCTCCGCACACCCTGGCGGAGGCAGGTGGGCCTCCTGGGCTGCTGCGGTGGTGCTACGTTTAGCCCCCTGTCCCAGGGTAGATTTAAGAGGGCGCAGGTTCTCCCCAGCGCCGCGTGGGTGTTTCGCCGGCCCACCAGCCCCAAGAACGAGGGGAAGAGGTGCATTGGGCTAGGATTATGCCTACTGGGTCCTACACGCAAATGGATGGCACTACGCTGGATGGCTTACCCGCTGTGGGTTCAAGCTCACGTGAGGCAGCACGTTTGCTGGCACATTTGCAGACGTCGGAGCCTGAGGCTGCACCTGATGGCAGCACATGACACCTCCTACAATTTGGTCCCGAGGAGGAGGTGGATGGACAGACTGGAGAATGGGGGGGAGGAAGAGGATAAGGAGGAAGAGGAGGAGGAGGAGGATGAGGAGGAGGAGTACGAGGAGGAGGGCGAGACCCGCCCCTCCTCCCGAGCCTCGCCCTTGGCTTTGAGGCGGCGGGATGGATAAGCTCTGGCCTCGGGCCCGCGTTCCGCTGGGCCGCCGCGCGATGGCGGCCAAGACAGCGTTTTTCCGAGTCCTCCAGGAGACTCACCCTGCACTCCAGGGACAGGTCTGGTCCCTCTCTCCCTCCCCCTCCTCCTCCTCCTCCTCCTCCTCCTCCTCCTCCTCCTCCTCCTCCTCCTCCTCCTCCTCCTCCCCCCATCCTCCTCCTTCCTCCTGCTCCTACTCATCATCCTGCCTCCTTCTGCTGAGCCGGACTTGTCTCGCTGAGGCTCTGGGGGGGGGCCTGTCCTCAGGGGAGGCTGCACCGCTCAACGACGCGTTGTTTGACTGAGCCTGCAGGGTTGGCCCCTTCTCTCCGCTCGGCTCCAACGGGGCATCTTCCCTCTTCGGGCCCACATGCTGAAGCGAGCGCCTTCCTCCTGCTCCTCCGTTTCCTCCTCCTCCTCCTCCTCCTCCTCCTCCTCCTCTTCGTTCCCCCTTCTTCCACCCATCATCGTGATCAGCAGCTCCTCCCTGCCGCATCACCAGCTGTGTCGCGCGGGGCCTTGGCGTTTCGCTTTGCTATTTTCCCATTGTTTACGGTGAGTGCACGGATGGAGGGCGACTCGCATCCAGCATGGGGCACTTTCCTTCGCGCCGCGCACACCCGTCTTCAGAGCCCCGAATCATCAGGGGTAACTCGGGTCAGGGTTAACTCGGGTTCGTTTTTCGGGAATCCGAACCCGAGTTACCCTGGGCCCGAGTTACTCCGGACAATTCGGGCGTCCAGAGCCCCACATCATCAGGGGTAACTCGGGTCAGGGCTAACCCGGGTTCCTTTTTCCGGGAATCCAAACCCGAGTTACCCCGGACCCGAGTTACCCCGGATAACTCGGGCGCCCAGCGTCTTTTCAGCCATCGAACACTTACACGGAAGGAGGGTGGTCGGCGTTCACAGTGGGGCTCGCTTGCCTCCAGGGTGCCCTGGGTCTCTTGGGCCCCCCTTGTCTTGCGACGGAAAGCGTGACGCTGCCACACCAGAAACCAGTGGACGTCCTGGGGTCTCAGGGTTGGGTTTCATGTGGAAGGTTTCTCGTGGACTGGCCTCCACTGCATTGGAGGGGCGCCTTGGGCTTGCTGGGGCCATCTCGGCGCCGTGCTGGACCCGAGCATGCCCCCGAGGGAACCTCTGAGCGAAAGGCTGTGGTCCGATGACTTGGGGCCTTGACCCGAGGAGCCGGCAGCCTCACGGTGCTCCTGCGCTGGAGCCCACAGGCGCCTCTGGGGGCGCTGCGGCGCGCACTGGGGCCGCCCTCGGGGCCATACCTGGCCCCCCTTGGGGCTGTACTGGGCCATCCTGGGGCCAGACCGAGGCCTCAGAAGACCATCGGAGGTGACAAGGCGAGCACGCGCACGCCATCGGAAGCGAACGGGCGAGCATGCGCAGGCCAATACGCTGCTGGGCGCGCTTGGGCCGCCCTGGGGTTCGGAGGGCGTCGTCTCAAAGCGGGGCGTTCGCGGGACACTTCTCTTCTCTCTGTGTTCCAGTATGCCCGCGAGGGCCAGGCGCGGCGGAGCCAGGCCAGGCAGGGCTCCTCCTCCTCCCTCCTCCTGCTCCTCCTGCTCCTCCTGCTCCTCCCTCCTCCTCCTCCTCCTCCTCCTCCTCCTCCTCCTCCTCCTCCTCCTCCTCCTCCTCCTCCTCCTCCTCCTCCTCCTCCTCCTCCTCCTCCTCCTCCTCCTCCTCCTCCTCCTCCTCCCTCCTCCCTCCTCCTCCCCCTCTCCTCCTCCTCCTCTCCTCCTCCCTCCTCCTGCTCCTCCTCCTCCCTCCTCCCTCCTCTCCTCCTCCTCCTCCTCCTCCTCCTCCTCCTCCTCCTCCTCCTCCTCCTCCTCCCCGGCATCTCTTATAACAACTCGAAGGACGGAGGGCATTAACGTGTCAGAACGAAGGTCCCGCACGAATTGTAGTTCCATTGGGGCGCTGTCTTTCAAGGGAGCGCAACGCGAGCAAAAAACGGTGCGCGTGCATCTACGCGAAGGGGCTTCGGGACGGGATGATGTATTGAGTCATCTTCGGCACATTCGTGGGCCCTGGAAACGACAGGGCCGTTGTTTGTTACCGGTTCCGTTTTGCCATTTTGATGCCGGTTCCGACGCCCATGTTTTACCACTTCCGTCCCCGTAGTTATACCGGCTCCGGCTCCAGTTCCAATCCTTGAGCCGTTTTTTGCCGTTTCTGGTCGCCGTTGTTTTGCCGTTTCCATGTTCAAGAGACACTTTTTCGGAAACGGTGAGTGAAACGGCCCCGCCGTTTTCGTGGCCCATTGTTGGGCCCCCTCCCTCCAGGAGGATGGCAGATGGAGGAGGGAGGTGGGGGATCGTCTGGGCGCTCCAGGGGGTGTGGACGGGTCTGCGGTGTCGTCTCTTCATGGGGAGGGGGCCCAGGCAGCCGCCTCCTCATCAGTCCATGCGAGTAATCTCTTCCACTGCGGCAAGCGCGAAGTCGGGCAAGTCCCTCTGCAGAGGGATCGTCGAAAATAGTCGAAACATAGTCTGGGGACGATCTCCCGTGCTCTTTTGGATTACTTTGGGATGCTTCTTGGACTGCGGCCTGGGCGTTATTTAGGGAATGGTCCCAGGAGGCTGCAGACCCTGGGGGACTCTTGATCTGGTGAGGGTGGCGGTGCTATCCATGGCAAATGCACGATTGGAGTTCCACCGGCTTCCAGACCCTGCATTAGGGGAACAAAAAGTGACATAAATATAACAACTCGGAGGTCAACGCGGATTTCTCGGATCGGCGCTGGACCCCCCTCCCTGGCGCGCGGAGCGCGCCAGGGGCGGCGCCGGAGGCGCCGCCGGGGGGCCCCAGCGCCGATCCGAGAAATCCGCGCGGACCTCCGCGAGTTTTTATGTTTATGTCACTGTTTTTCCCCTATGCATGGGTTCCTTATCCAATAGTTTGTTAAATCCAATGCCCTCACCGTACGTTTTGGTTTTCCTTCCGAAAGCCGCCTGTGGGAGGGCATGCCCGACCTGAGCCAAGCGCCCCCCTTCAGCAACGAGCGCCCAGCAGGCCTGCTGGGCAGGTGGGGCTCAGTTCGGTCGGAGGAGGAGGAGGCAGGGGAGGAGGAGGAGGAGGAGGAGGAGGAGGAGGAGGAGGAGGAGGAGGAGGAGGACAGGAGGAGGAGGACAGGAGGAGGAGGAGGAGGCAGAGGAAGAGGAGGAGGAGGAGGAGGAGGAGAAGGAGAAAAAGGAAGAGGAGGATTAGTAGGAGGTGGACGAGGAGGAAGAGGAGGAAGAGAAGGAGAGTTCGCCCGCCATCCCTCCAGCTGGAAGAAGCGCAGGCAAAGCAGAGCGATGTATTTCACGGAGATGTCGAGCGACGGCCTCGTTTTGGGAAGGATCCACTCTCCACCCGCGGAGGTGTTGCACACTTTCACCTCCTTCTCCATCGCCTCCCCGTGCTCCTCCTACTCCTCCTCCTCCTCCTCCTCTTCCTGCTCCACCTCCTAGGTCGGATGGTCGGATGCTGTACTGTGGACTGTAGTTGCATGCAGCCGCTTCTGACCTAGGTAAACGAGGATAAGTGGATGGGAGACACGGGGCAGTAGAGCTAGCCCCGTTAGCCATCGGTGCTGTCGGTCATCATCGTTCTTCTCTTCCGTTCTTCTCCTTCATAAGTAGCTCCTCCCTGTCGCACCCCCAGACGTTTCAGCAGGGCGGGTCGTGCGTTTCGCCTTGCACTCCTTGCCTTTATCTTTGATTTTGGAGCCTGCAATTTGCAACCGTTTCACAGGTGGAGGGGGCGCTTTTAAAATAGCGTTCTCGCTTTAGCGCCGCGCGCATTCGTTTTCGCCGCTTACAATCATTTCACGGATTTTGTTTTGTTGGGGGGCGCCTTCAGAGCGGAACGTTGGTTCCATCGCCATTCGCATTCGTTCTCAAAGTCTGTAGCAGTTTCGAGGATTGAGGAGAAGCGGAGTTGAGCAGTGTGGTTTGCAAAAGCGATTGTTAATCGCACCGGTTGTTTTAACCCGAGTCCGGGGTCACTGCAGTGTTTGGTTCTCAATTCGTCACTGCATGGAGAACCGGCAAAGCGAGCGCACCTGCAGCCGATCTCTGCGCGGAAAGTCACCACCCACCAAACCACCCCAACCCAACCCGAAGGCCTCAATTTGCCCTCCATTTCGAGTGGGGGGGGGATCGGGGAACCTTGCAAAAAAACACATATGGAACCCGCACCCCCCCCCCAACCCGAAATTCCGCCGTGGCGCTGTGCGCCTCGGTCCTAACATTTCAATCGGGCCTGTCCCTCTACAGTAGGAAGAACAATCGTCGGGAGACATTTTGGGCCATTTTGGGGGTATGTTTGAACACTTTTGGATATGTTTGGGGGATTTTCTACTTGTCGCCCAAAATTCCCCCTGGAGGAGGACACGCCCGACGTAACCCTGAAAGCCTGCCGCTCGCACAGGGGGTGCGAGCGGCACCCTTCTTTCGAAAGGGGCAGATCTGGTCTTCGCTTGAAGCTTCTTCTATGCATTTTCTTCCACGCTCCCCGTACCAACACAGGGATCTCGTACGATATCTCCGTGCAGTCTCTTTTTACGCTCTCCTTACTGCTCGCCAGTAAGGTGTGGGGTAGTCAGTTCCTTTTCAGAACGGTGCTCTCGCCTTAATGGGCCTAGATGGTAGTTCAAAAGTGTATTTCTTGAGGTGGAAGTGGCTTAAGACGAGTAGTTCGAAGGATTGCAGTGACCTAAGAGGAGGAGACTTGAGACGGGCTCTTAGGGACCTTGCGAGGAAGGGGCATGAGATGGGAAGGCGCGCTGCAGCATGGTTTCTTCATCTTGGGTTTGCTCTGGTCCTCCTCCTCCCTCTCCTCCTCCCCCTCCTCCTCCTCCCCCTCCTCCTCCTGCTGCTCCTCCTCCTCCTCCTCCTCCTCCCCCTCCTCCTCCCCTCCACAATTACTCAATATGAATACTAACCTCTCCCTCTTCCCCTGATGGCGTCCAGGGAATATTCGACCCCCCCCCCCCGCGTACGGTTTTTTTACACAGGATTCCCGGGAATTGGGTTTTCGCCTGCGTTTTTTTATATTTTTTTTTTTTTTCCAAAATGCTGCTCTCGCTGAGGCGCCGGCCTCATTTCTGCTCCCGAATCTTTCCGAACCGTGCTCCCGCTGCAGCGTGGGCCTCATTTTCGGATCGGTGTTTTGCCTCCGTCGTTCAGGATGGCGTTCTCGCCCCAGCGCGGGCCTCTTTCTCGCGCGCCCATCCGCCCGCCACCACCGCGCCGCACCACGCCCCGCCCCGCCGCACGCACACCCACCGCCACTTCCACCCACCAACGCACGCACGCACGCACGCGCACCACCACCGCGCACCGCCACCACCACCGCACTACCCCACCCACCACCACCACGCTACACCGCGTCACACCACATCACACGCGCACACACAGACACGCACGCACGCACGCACGCACGCACGCACGCACGCACGCACGCACGCACACACAATCACACACACGCACACACACACACACACGCACGCACGCACGCACGCACGCACACACACACACACACACACACACACACACACACACACACACACACACACACACACACACACACACACACACACACACACACACACACACACACACACACACACACACACGCACGCACGCACGCACGCACACACACACGCGCACACACACAGACACACACACACACACACCACCGCCACCACCACCGCCATCACGCACGTACGCACCTGGCCCACCACCAAACCACCAAGACGCCACACCACGTCACACCACAGCACACGCGCACACACGCACACACACACACATACACACCACCACCACCACCACCACCACAACAACCACAACCACGCAGACACGCACGCACGCACGCGCACCACCACCCACTACGCACACGCGCGCAGAGCCACAGGTCCGCTACGACACGCGTCAGCGGATACAGAAAATCATCGCCATGGTAAGGGATGAGAGGGAGGGGTAGGATGTCAGATGTTGACGCGATCGCACCTAACTTGTCCTCCTCCCCCTCCTCCTCCTCCTCCGCCTCCTCCTCCTCTTCCTCCTCCTCCGCGGGTTCCTCACTCTTCCAGTTTTGTGAGCAGCCCCGCTGGCGAAGAGAGGTTCCTCCAGCAGCAGCCATGGCACGCGCGTGGTCAACTTGCAAGCGTTGCAACACGTGCGAGTACAATGATGTGCTGGTGAAATCCGAGCTGAAGTGCCGCAAGTGCAATGCTCCCGTGAAGCTGCATAAGGCACGCAAACTCAAGGACCAGCAGATGGACGACCAGCAGCCCAGCCTCCAAGGGGCGATGAAGGGCAACCTCACGGTCTCCAGTCTGCTGGCACAGGCTAGCAAGATCGAGCAGGACCCCGTGAAGAAGAGGGAACTGCAGGAGCAGGCGCGCCAGGCGGAGCAGTCGGCCAAGTCGACGGCGGCCCCGCCGCTCGAGCGCCCAGCAGAGGCAGTGAAGCGGGCGGAGGGCGCCTGGCGGGATGCATCGCTTAGGTATGAGCAGTCCGCCGCCCACGTGAAGAGGTGCCGCGAGAACTTGGACCGCGCCCTCGCCACGGAGGCGGAGAACTTGCGGGCGCTCGCGGCCGCCGAGATCGGCAAGCGGGCAGCGGCCACGGCGCTGGCGAAGGAGCTCGGCATCAACACGAGCGACAGCGGCAGCGTCAACGGCGGCGGCCTCGCCAAGGCGGAGTTCGTGGACCTCTCGTGGGGCACGGAGTTCTTCGCCAGCCTCGACAACGTTGAGTGCGAGCAGGCGGAGAAGGGCGCCCTTTGGAAGTTCGAGGCCGACCCCATCGCCACCAAGTCGGATCTGGCGTCGAAGTCGGCCGACATCGCCTCCTGGAAGGCGAGGATCAGCGAGATGAAGCAGGCCATCCACGAGCGCATCCAGAAGAAGCGCAAGACGGATGCCATGAAGGACGGCAGCGGTCAGACGCCAGCCGCCGCCTCGGCAGCCGCAGGGGGCTCCCCAGCGGGCACAGCAGCCTCGGCTGCCACGCCGACGGCGGAGGCAGGCGCGGCGGGCCCGTCCGAGGAGGCAGTGCAGGCCGAGATGCAACGCATCAAGCAGGCGAGAGAGGCCGCTGAGGAGGCCGCGGCGCGCATGCAGGAGCAGGCGCCCGCGGCGGCAGCGGCGGCTGCGGCGGCATGAGTGCCAGCTCCCGCCGAGGGTTCGACGGCACCTTCGGCCTTGTCGGGGAGTCGGCCGTCGGCGCCAGACGGAGCTCAGGATGCTACCGCAGGTGCCATACCCCATGAAGCAGATCACGATGCCGACGGCGTCATCACCATGCTCTTCAGCAATGTCACATGTCTCGGTCCCAAGTCTTGGGGTCACATCAGGTGCAACGAGTTCTTGGACAAGTACGACCTCGTAGGGATGGTCGAGACTCACGCGGGATGCCACTCCAGGGCGCAGTGGGCGAGGAAGTCTCGATCAATGAGGTGGAAGTACTTGGACAACGCAGCTCGCAGCACTGGACGGGGCATCTCAGCAGCAGGGGCGGCCAAGGCGAATGAAGGAGGGGAGGTCCTTCTCGCGCCAGGCCATCGCAACGTTCACAGGCTGCGCGGCAAGACGTCTGAGGCCGCCGCGTTCTGTGCCGACGGGCCCAGTTCTCTCGACGGGTTTCTCCCCGCCGTGGCCCGCGTGCAAGGTTATAGTATCCGAATTATCTTTTTTTAATGTGCACCCATCGCTCGGATTCACGGGCGCCAATGCGCAGAGGCATGCGCGTCTCGGCGCGCTCTTGCCGTCAGCGCAGCTCCCTTGGATCGTGCTGGGTGACTTTAATCGGGATGTCTCGGCTTTTAGGCGCTCTGCCTTCGTGAAAAGGGTGCACGGGCACATCCGTCAGGCCGATATTGAATGCACATGCGTCGGGAGCGCAGGTCGCCCACACATCGATTTCCTGATGGCGTCCAAGAGCGGGCCCCCATACATTCACAGTCTGTCAGCCAGAACGGACGTTCCATGGAGCCCGCGCTGCGCGCTCGAGCTTAGGCTGCACGGCGCGGGCGAGCAGCTCCTCACTCGTTCCCTCATCTCCGCCCCTCGTTTGCCTCAGGCCCCTCGGCCCTCGACTTGCCACGCAGAGGGATCTAAGGCCAGCAAGGCTCGCGCCCAACAGAAGGAGCGGACACAGCTAGCACAGGAGCGTCTACGCAGTGAGTGCGACAATTTTTTTCCGATTTACTCGCCAGGGACAAGTCCGAGGGCTCCGAGATTTTCGTTTCCCAGGGGTCCGACATTTCTGACCCACCTGGCCCCGAGGTTGGTTTTTCTGCTGGGGAATGCCCCGGGTGGGAGCGTGACCCTGGGGAGCTCGAAGAGTGGGAAGAAGAGGGCCCTGGGCCCTGGAGTCGCGCTTTCACCCAGTCAGCGTTCTTGCGGAGACCAACAGCGTCAGTCTTGGGAGTTCCGAGTCAAGCAAAAGCAGCTCTGATTTGGGACCCGCTTCGAGAGTGGGCGACGCTGGAGTGGGGCCGGGGGATCAGCAGTCCACTTCAGCCGAGCCGCCAGGGGAGGGGGGCCCCAGCACGGCTGGGGGTCAGGATAATCTCACCTGCTCCGCTGCCGCTTCCGATGCCGTCCTCCCCCCTTTCGCTCTCCCACCCTCTCTGTGGGCGTCGCACTCGGGTCAAGCCGCTTGGCACTCACAGTCGCTTTCAGACGTCTGGCGGCCAGTGCAAGATTCCATCGCTTTCGCCGCAGGCCGCCAACACATACTACCAGTCAGCAGCTGCTTCGCCCGCTGGATAAGCATCGCGGAGTCGGCTATATCTGAGCACCACGGGCTATCACCTCCCCTTCGCTCGCGAGGGGCAGGGGTGGCCGTCGCAGTTGTTCCAGTGAAGCAGGCGTTACACATACGTCAGCAACCGCTACGCGACGGAGTAGCGGCCTGGTGGGCGAGAGCCCACACCATCGTGAAGCAAGCAGCGAGGCATCGTCGGCGGCGAAACGATGCCCTGCAACTTCAATCCCTCAGCGCCGCGGCGCAGAGGCTGGCATATCAACCTGTGGACCACAGGGGCTACGTTCGCGGAGTGCTGCGTGGGCTCGCTTGCCTACCCGAGCTTTCCATCGAGGAGCTCGAGGCACTGGAGGAAGTCACCTTTCGCTCGGCGCGACGAGCTCAGAACAAGGCAGCCTCGGGTTCGCTGAGGAGTTTTCAGGACTGGATCTCCGACTCTGCTGGTGCAGTTCACCGGTCGATCAAAGACCCCATGCCCGAGCAGGACGAGCTCCACGTGGACGGGTGCAGCCTCGCCCACCCCGTGGACATCATAGACAGGAAGGTGCAGCGGTGGCACTCGTTGTGGCAGTCCAGCGGTGCCTCCTACGAGGACATCTGTCAGGCGTGCGAGCTCATCCGCCAGCGCGCCCAGGTCGAGCAGCTGGAGCCGCTCACCGTGCTGGACCTCAGGCGGGCCCTCGCCAGGATGAAGGCGAGAGCAGGCATGGGCGTGGACAGGCTCTCGCCCACGGATTTCGCTCGCCTGCCCGACGAGGGCCTCCGCGAGCTCTGCGACCTCTACCGCATGGTCGAGGAGGGCTTGACGTGGCCGTGGCAGGCCATGTGCGTGCTGGGCCGCCTGCTCGGCAAGAAGTCAGGCGGCGACAGGTGCATAGGGCTGCTGCCCATGTTCTGTCGCGCATGGTCGATGGCCAGGGAGTACCTCGTTCGCGACTGGGTCACCGACCAGGACGACTACTGGGACGCTGCCATCGCTGGCAACAGCGCCCTGAGGGAGGCGTTCGTCAGGGCGCTCGAGGATGAGGTACAGTCGGCGATGCACCTGCCCCACGGGCAGGCTTTGCTGGATGTCGAGGCCTTCTACGACGGGATTGAGATGGCCGCGCTGGCCTCTTGCGCCCTCAAGAAGGGCTTCCAGCCCACGGTTTTGTTTTTAGAAGTGCAGATGTTCTTAGCACCGCGGCTGCTGGCTCAGCTAGATGCGGTGTCTTTACCGTTCCAGGCGTCCAGGTCCGTGATACAAGGGTCGAGGAACGGCGCCAGGTTCGCCAAGTGCCTCACGGCGTTCGTGCGCAAGAAGCTCTCGGTCGCGCACCCGGCGATGTCAGAGCGCATCTGGGTGGACGACCTGTCGGAGCGCGTCGTGGGGTCCAGGATGCGCGTGCGGAGCGAGCTGACCAAGGCTGCGCTCAGCGCCGTGCGCGAGCTTCAGAAGCTCAAGTTGAGGATCGCCTCCAAGAGGGTGACCACTTGTGCTCATCATGCAGACGCGGTGTACATCACCAAGCAGCTCAAGCTCAAGGGCGTGGAGGTGAAGGCCGTCATGCAGGCCCCGTACCTCGGCGTCGACGTCGGCAGCGGGCGCAGGTTGGCCAGGGATAATGCGCGGAAGCGGGTGGACAAGGCAGGCAGCTCTCACGGCCGCCCGCGCCGCGCCCAGATCCAGCGAGCTGGCCCGCAGGCGGCGGCGGCCTACGGGCACCAGATCCACGGGTGCTTCGGCAGCGTCATGCTCACGCACCGTCGACGCCTCGGGGCAGCGGCAGGTTCCAACAAGCGTGGGAGGTGTTTAACGACCCTCCTCGCTTTGCGGCCCCCTGGGGCCGACCCTGGGACAGCCCTCCCGAGGCTATGCTTGCAGCAGTGGTTCGAGGCTTGGCTCGGACAACCAGATATTCGGCGTTCCATCATCAACGTTTGGCCTCAAGTGTACCAGACCCTCAGGGACATCCCCGAGGGGCAACGGTGCAGGCACGTGAGGGGCCCGATGTCGTCGGTCATGCTCTACCTGATGCAGGCGGGATGGACAGCGGACTCAGCTACAGCGTGGCAGGTACCGAATGACAGGACGGGGGACACTCACACGTGGCATTTCCACGATGAGGCGTTCGTCGGCCTGGACCAGGCGCAGCCGCTGCTGGATGAGTTCGAGGCCACCCTCAGTGATCAACTATGGAGCGAGGCAGCTCAGCAGTATTGCGGGGCAGGGCTCGAGTACGGCGCCGACCTCCTGAGCTACAGGCAGTGCATCTCGGCGCTGCAGCAAGCTCATCGGGGACGACAGTTATCCGAGCTCGTGGTCACGGTCGCTACAGGGGGTTTCTGGACGCAGCAGAGGAAGTACGACGAGAAGCTCGCCGACAGCGACCTTTGCCTCCGTTGCCAGGAGGCTACGGATACTCCAGTGCACAGGTGCTGGACCTGCAGCAAGAATAGAGACTCGCCCGCCTTTGCCCTGTCAGATGAGCTGGTCCCAGAACCTCTAGCTGAGCAGGACACATTTCCAGTTTTTTGGATGAGAGGCATCATCCCTGCCGCCTGGACAGCCGTGCCCCCCCCTCCCTCCCCCGAAGTCTTTCTCGGGAACTCGTTGATTGGAGGTTCCATTTGGCCTGGGTGTCTCGGGAGCGGGAGCGCAGATTGCCCTGTCATCCTTTTGGAGACGCCTCAGGAGGAAAGGACACCCACGATCCCAGGCTCAGAAGAGTAGGATTGGCCGTAGCAGCGTTCCAGTCTTTCCCACCTTGCGCTTTAGGGCCTCACGTTACAGGCCCCCTCCCAGGCCCCTCGCAGACGGTGCCGCGGGGGGAACTTTTGAGTTTCGAATGGTATCTCAGGTTGTCAGATGGTTGGCTCGTGTACGTTACAGACTGTGCTGAGGTGGCCCGAGGGTGGTACGACAGAGCGTTCGAGACACCAGCAGGGCCGCAGGCTGACATATGGCGTGCTATAGGCTCCCTGTTGCGTGCGCAGTCGAGGCCACCGCACTTCGTGTCAGTTTTGCAAGTGCCGTCTCACCTCGAGGGTAGAGAAGTCGTGGCCCAAGGATGGCCGTCCTGGCTCATCCAGGGTAATGCTTGCGTGGACGTCCTCGCGGGTAAGGCTGCCACCCAGGCCAGGGTCCCAGAGACCGAGCGTTTCCGTGTTCTTGAGACTGAGCGTAAAGCCCGCTTAGTACGTCGTCGGCTGCTCCGCATCGCCCTAGAGTCCATATGCGCCTCTCAGGAGCAGGAGGGGACCCCGAAGGCCTCGCACGCCCGTCTCGCCCCTCCGCATCCGAAGGCTATAGCACGCTTCGCGTCTGCCCACACCCTGACCAAAAATGGCAGGTTGTGTTCAGTGTGCCGTAGTTCAGCGACCCTGGCCACGGAGAAGGAATGGCTAAAAAGTGAGTGCTTCTCTTTGCTCCAAGTCAGCTCTAAATTAGCTCGCCCCCGCCCTGGGCGGAATTTACGCTTGGCTGGAGGTTGGACGCACCCCACCCACTCCATGCATTTTCACAAAGACCTTGGTTTGTGGTTTTGCGGCGCTTGCGGATTTTTCGGTCAGGCCCAGCTCAGAGGGCTAGGGAATCCGTGCCGCCCACAGTCGATCACCAAGGCCAGGCGCGAGTATTTAGATCGTATCTCTCGCGACCTGTTTCCCAAAGCCTGAGCTAGCATGCTTATATCACTACGTGATGGCGGAAATCCTGGAAATCCTTCTCCTCCTCCTCCTCCGCCTCCTCCCCCCTCCTCCTCCCCCCTCCTCCTCCTCCTCCTCCCCTCCCCTCCTCCTCCTCCCCCCTCTCTTCCGCCTCCTCCTCCTCCCCCCTCCTCCTCCGCCTCCTCCTCCTCCTCCTTCTCCTCCTCTTCCTCCTCCTCCTCCTCCCCAATCACTGGGCGACCTGGCCCCCGGGGGCCGGCGAGCGTCTCCCGCCTCCTCGCGGCCTGCGCGGCAGCTGCGGCCGCCGAGCGCCACGCGCTGCACGTCGCGGTGCACGCCGCCCAGGCCAGGAGGGCTCCTCGTGGCCGTCGCCTTCGAGATCGTTCGCCGTCGTCGTCGCCGACGGCGTCGGCGTCGTCGTCGTCGTCGGCGCCGTCGTCGTAGTCGTCGTTCGTCCCGTCGTCGAGCATCGGTCCGTCGGCCAGCAGTCATCCCGAGATCCTGGCGTCCCACGTTGCTCGAGCCCGGCCTTTTCGCTTTTCTTGGGCCCCCGGGACCCTCACAGATGGGTGCGGCTCGAGAGATGACGCAGAAAGATGGGGTCAAGGGCTCCGGGCGTGGTTTTTCGATGTTACATTTTTTTAGCTACGTCGGATCTCTGGGTCGGCGTCGTCGGGCTAAGGGATGGAGAAAAGGTGAACCAGAAGGATGACCCAACCCGTGAGAGCAATAACAAGCCTCCTGCCGAGACGGTCACCCTCCCATCCGCTCTTCCTGCTTCTCCCCCTCCCCCTACCTCGGTTGCAACTCCTTGGATATCAATTTCAGCATCGGTGCTAGAATATCCGTGGTCGACAACCGGCCTAACCCAGCCGACTAGCCCCGTGAGTTCCGTGGGCGAATGACACAGGCCTGCATCCGTGGTCGATTAACTCCTTCCGCCTCGTCTGGTCCAATCCGACTTAATCCGGCTAAATCCTGGGCTCCATCTGACGAGATCCAACACACTGGCGCCGTAATCGGCCGGAATCGTCAGTAATCGTTCTTACGAAGACCTCCAGGGTCCTGCCTTCTGCATCAGGAGGAGAAGAAGGAGCAGAATGAGGAGAATGAGGATGCAGGCGGGGGGGGTGACAGTCCAACGACACCGCCGCGGACGATGGCCTCTCCTACGGTGGCATGGACGACTGGCACTCCAAGGCGCGACGCCGTGGAGAGCGACTCTCCGTACAAATCACGAGTGGAGGAGGGGGGGATGGACAAGGTACGTAATCATGTAGAGCATGATCAGACACTGGTACCGTCTGGATTAATTTTGAACTTCTGCTCGTAACGCCCCCCGGGAGAGGTCCGGGGAGCAGCGGTATGGGTACCTGCTGGTTCCCCCAGATATGATACGTGAGGTTAGTGGCCTGCCGTTCACCACGCGTGGCAAAGCCCTGACTCCCATCGTTGACGGGGTCTCCAAATTACTCGTTCGCGAGGCGTGTGAGATGGCCCCTCCCTACCAGGTGGAGGAGGGAGGAAAAGGAGGAGGAGGAGAAGGAGGAAAGGCAGGATACCTGGAAGGACCCCATGGGGTGGGACCCCATGGGGTGGGTCCTTCTGTCGGCCCCATCGGCATCGTGGCCGCGGTAAGGTCTGGTCGGGTCCAGCCTGCTGGTTAGGTTTGGTCGGAAAGGCCGGTTGTCTGGTATTCCGTGCGGCAGCGGCCACCATGCATCGGTGTGGTGTCCTTTTGGTTGGGACCCTGGCGGGTGGGTCCCGGTCGGGTGGGGCCCTGCGGGGTGCGACGCTGCGGCTGTGGGCATACAGTAGGCCTTTCACATCAGAAATTCGCAGGTGCCCCAACGAACTTTCTTATCCCTCGATGGCCCTAGGGACCTACAGGAGATCCAGGCCACCCCATGACCCTCGAAGACCGACGCAGAATGTGCCCAAAGAGTTGAAAGCAAGCTTCCTCATCGCATGTGTCCACGGCACGGGAGAGTCAGGCTGTGGTGAAGAAGCCTCGGGAGGGAGCAGCTGGAGGCGCTGCCGCCAGCAGCCCACTTGCTCCGCGCACCTGGAGCCTTCAGCCATCGACGAGGCTGCGGCTGCCCGCACAAGGCAGCCAGTTTGCCCTCCGCGGTAGCGCTCTCCGCCCATGCCACGGGCTCCGCGGAGCCTCGTCTCCTCCGCTCCTCTCCGAGGGCCACAATCTCCGACAGGAAGTCGAATTCGCCGTTGCCTCAGTGCCCCAGCGGATGCCGGTCACTGAGGGCTCGTCTGAGCCCGGCTACGCGTATCGTGGGAACGTAAGACTCGAGTACGCCGGGACTCGGGTTTGCCGACGTTTTTTGACGAGCGCGTCCTGGATTTTGACGGTCCAGTTTTCGTGGGATGCTTGCAGCAGGAGCTCGCGCGAAATTTCAGATTGGGTCTCGTCATTTTCACCAACCCGAGTTCCCCGTGCCCGAGTCTTACGTCTCCCCGAGCGTAGGAGTGGCCTTGCCTCTGGTGCGGGCGCAGTGGAGTCCCCAGATGGCCGAAAGGGGTGCGACAGCAGCGGCCTTGCACGCCTGGGTTTGGCCCCCTCGGCGCTTCCCAGAAGCCGCGCACCAAGCTTCCCTGGCTCAAGGCTCTGAAGGACCTTCTGCCGCCAAGCCAGCTGCATCAAGCCGACGACGCCCGCAGTCATGGGGGTGACGGTGACGACCCCTGGCGTGGTGGCCCTCGCGCTCGGCACCGTCTACGGGCTGGTCCTCGCGGCGGTCGTCGGCCTGCCCAAGCTGCTGCCCGCACACCCGCTATACAGGACGCTGATGCAGCCCGTCTTCAACAAGGTCATTGGCCCCTTCTACGGCGTGCCTGGATATTTGGGCCGGTTCGTTGTCGGGATTGCGGACCTGTCCGTGGGCGTGGGGTCGCTGGTGGCGCTCTGGGGCGAGTTCCTGGGGCTCTTGGGCCCGGGGGGGCACGGCACGCTGCTCGAGTTGGCACAGTCGCTCCTCATCTGCGCGTACATCGGCGCGGCCTGGATCTCTGTCAACGCCGTTGCCTTCAGCGTCGCGGTCGGCGGGGATTGGAAGCCCGCTGGCGTCCTGGCTCTCGTGGAGGCTACGCTGCTCGCCTGCCGCCTGATGGTGACTGGCGTGGTGATGCCCCTCCTGGTCGGGGGCTTCATGGGGGCGTGCCTCGTGATGCTGGTCGTCGGTCTCACCTTCCGCGCCTTGCATGGCCTGCCCCTGAAAGAGGCCAAGGATAATCAGGCCGAGTTCCAGAAGATCTTTGAGGCGGAGATGGCCGGGCAGGGCGAGTCCACGGAGCCGCTCGCAAACGGGGAGGCGTGAGCCTGAGTGGTCCCAGGGTGACCAGCTCCCGTCATGCCGATCAGCCAGGAAATTGAGACTCACCGCTGCCCGAACTCCGACTCCGTCTCCGACTATCCACGGGTCCCACAGTCGCTTGTCAGGGCCACCTGAGGCGTTGAAGACCAGTGCCCGGCATGGCAAAGCCCTCCGCCGGGCCTGGACTCCTCTTACATCTCAGATCGCCATAATTCGAATGTTGTCGCAGAGCCCTGTGCCTGGGCCCCAGGGGCAATCCGGGGATGGAGATGGGACGGAGGGATGCATGCCTGGGCACCTGGGGCAGGCGGGGGGGCTGGAGTTGGGGGCTCTGCCCCCCTCCGTGAGTGGAGGAGCCACATTCCTAGCGAAGGGGGCATGTTGCCCGCCGTTCCAACCTCCGTCCATGGACAGGAATGTTGACGGCGGTCCTGCGCTCAATTTCCTGAAATGGCAGTTATAGAAGTATAGAGCCTGGCGAATTCGTATACATGAACTGCTGCAGAACCCTCTTCCTTGATCTTTCGGATTCTTTTCTGCAGTCAGACCATCCGATTCTTGTTGAACGTCGTGAACAGGTAACCATGCAGAGGATCACCCTGGATACATCAAAGCGTTGGTCAAAAGGTTCCAATTGAAGTCCAAGTCAAAAGGATTCCCATTGAACTCCTGGAGAGCAAGAGAGCGGGAGAGCGGGAGAGCGGGGGAGCGGGAGAGCGGGAGAGCGGGAGAGTGGATAGAAGGATTCCAATTGGAACCCTGCTCAAACGGATTCCAATTGAAACCGTCCTCAACAGAAATCCAAGTGAAATCCCCTTCAGAAGGATTCCCATTGAAATCCTCTTCAAAAGGATTCATATTGGAACCCGAATCAAAAGGAATCCGTTTTAAATCCTCTTCACAAGGATTCCTAATGAAATCCTCCTCAGAAGAATTCCAATTGAAACCTCCTCAAAAGGAAAACCATTGAAATCCTCTTCAAAAGGATTTATATTGACATCCTCTTCATAAGGATTCCGATTGAAATCCGCTTCAAAAGGAATCCAATTGAAACCCTCTTCAAAAGGATTACAATTGAAATCCTCTTCAAAGGCTTCTTATTGAAAGCGTGTAGAGCGGGAGAGTGGATGAAAGGGTTCCAATTGAAACCCCCTCGAAAGGATCACAATTAAAACCCTCTTCAAAAGGATTCCGATTGCAATCCTCTTCGAAAGCATTCCTATTGAAATCCTCTTCAAAAGGGTTCCTATTGGAAACCAGCTCAAAAGGAATCCAATTGAAATGTTCTTCAAAAGGCTTCTCGATGAAATCCTCATCATAAGGATTCCAATTGAAATCCGCTTGAAACGGAATCCAATTGAAACCCTCTTCCAAAGGATTCAAATGGAAACCCTCTCCAGAAGGACTCAATTTGAGATCCTCTTCAAAAGGAGTCCATTTGAAATCCTCCTCCGAGAAAGTGTGACAACATCCAAAGCCCAGCAAACCACGGCCTCGACATGTCATCAGCAAGCTAATTAACGCCCCAGGCCTGTCCAGCGATCTTCCCGACGAACCGGCAGGCCAAGACCTGCGTGCCGTGACAGCGAAGAGGCAACCCTGGACGACGCCACTTTCAGCGAGCGAAGACGGTATAAATAAACTGTTTCGCTGTCTGGAGCGCCTGGCCCTGGGCGGCTGGAAAGTTTATACCCCTACGGTGCCATCGTAAGGGTATAAACTTTCCAGCCGCCCAGGGACAGGCGCCCCCAACAGCGAAAAAGTATAGTTTATACCGTTCTTCGCCCGTTAACATTTGGGCCCAAGACACCAGCCCCCCCCTCCCCACAAGACAGAGCCTGAACAGCACGAAAGCCAGTCCAAGGAAGCCTTGCGACATCCCATGACCAGCGCAGGACGATCACATCCCTTCTCCGACTGCGAGTCGCTCGGAAACCCCGACCTTCGTTTCAGCACAGCGCCATGGGTTGGGGAAGAACCTAATGGGTTGGGGAAGAACCTAAGCGCGCGAAGCGCGCCCGTGGTTCTAGTATGTGTATATACATACATATATATATACGGATATATACATACCTATACGACCACCCTTCGGGTGATGAGGAGGTTGGGGGGGGGAGAGGGGGGGAACCAACATCTGACTCAATCGATCTCACTATCGATCTCACTCAGCGGGACACCACGAGACACCACGGGACACTTGTCGATCTCACTATCGATATCACGATCGATCTCACCCAACGGGACACCACGGGCTACCACGGGACACCACGGGACACCGCGGAACACCTCTCAATCTCTCTATCGGTCTCACTATCGATCTCACTATCGATCTCACTTAGCGGGGCACCATGGGACACCACGGGACACCTCGGGACACCACATCGATCTCACTATCGATCTCACGATCGATCTCACTATCGATCTCACTCAGCGGGACTTCATAGGACACCACGGGACACATCGGGACACCACATCGATTTCACTATCGATGTCACTATCGGTCTCACTATCGATCTCACTATCGATCTCACGATCGATCTCACTCAGCGGGACACCACGGCACACCACAGGACACCTCGGGACACCACATCGATCTCATTATCGATCTCACGATCGATCTCACTCAACGGGACACCACGGGACACCACGGGACACCTGTCGATCTCACTATCGATCTCACTCAACGGAACGCCAGGGCCACGGGACACCTCGGGGCACCACATTGATTTTAGTATCGATCTCATTATCGATCTCACGATCGATCTCACTCAACGGGACACCACGGGACACCACGGGACACCACGGGACACCACGGGACTCCGGCGGGTCACCGCGGGCCACCGGCCGGCCGGAGGAGAAACATTTTGGTCCGGCCGCGGCCCAGCCACAGGAGGATTTCGGGACACCAGCGGGACATCGGCGGGACACCGCGGGCCACCGTCCGCCAGAGGAGAAACATTTGGTCCGACCGCGGCCCCGCCACAAGAGGATTTTCTCGCGTCCGCCCACGCAGCTTCGCCTCGCTCGCACGCGCGCACGGCACACACGACACGAACCCGAAACCGAACTCGATTTCCCGGTAGGGGGGTCTTCGTTTCACGTCGGACTCACCCCCCAACCTCCTATATATATGTACATATGTAGATATGTATATGTATATGTATATATATATGTATATATATGTATGCCTAAGACCCTCGAAACATTCGAATCACTCTCACGCGGAGAGTGCCGATCTGTGCGAAGTCACAGCACCGCTCTTTAAGGTGGAGGAGTGAGCGTGAGCGGCGCCCACCATGCTAGGTTTGTCGCTGAGAGATGGGCCTGTCGCCCACCGGTGCCCCTCTGAACGCATGTAGTCTTTATAAGGATATGTGAACTCGGATTCATTTGAGGCGTTCCAAAAAAACGCTTGCCTACGGTCACTCGTGCATGTAGCCGATGATCGCTATGTTATTGCCCTTCTTGTGGGCATCCTGGTGCAACGAGCAATCGGACACGAGCAGGCGCCGACGGGATGAGCAGAGCCGGGTACGTATTCCATTTATTGTCTGGTGTAATTTCCGCGCTTCCTTTTTTGTTTCATCGACTCTGATCCGGTGCTGGACAGGCTACTCAGCAGATCATTGGCCCCACAGTGCGCGTGAGACGTGTGGCGCCCGCCGATCGTCTGGGAAGCACTTCGCTCCAGGGCCGCGTCTACTCAGAGATCTGATGTCGTCATTTGTTCAATACGCGGCCCCCCGAAGTCTCGACCTATTCCCCAGGACCTGTTTTTCATCCGCTGTCTTTGTTTGACGGTCCCGAGGCCTGGCGAGGGCCCCTGGAGGCCGAATATTTTGAAAAAGCTCCGTCTTGATTTTTTTCACTACGTTGGATCTCTGGGTACTGGGCCCCCTCGTCATCCACAGGCCGCGCGAAGTCCGTTGCCGTGGGGCACCGTGTGTTCGGCAGGCACTCCGGAGGAGGAGCGGGCGCCCGCGGAGAGGGCCCCTCGTCCGTGTGGGCTCCACCTGTGGCATCCGCCATCCGATTTACAGATCTCCACGGGGGCCCACTCCGTCTTTCGTCGTCGTCGTCTCCTCCCTCCTCCCTCCTCCCTCCTCCCTCCTCCCTTCCCCCTATCGGCCTCCTCCCTCCTCCCTATCGACCTCCAGCCTCCACGGCTTCCAGCGCCAGCGGGCGTGAACACCCGCCTCCGCACATGACGGCTCCGGCCCGCCCGCGCCGGCCTTCTCCGGGCCCCGCCGCCCCGGCGGACCTCGGCGCGCTCTGTCTCTGTCCCCGTCTTCCCCCCCCCATCTGGCTCCCCCCCCCTCTGGCTCCCCCCCATCTTTTTTGTCTCATCGACTCTGGTCCGGTCCTGGACGGGCTGCTCAGCAGAGCATCGGCAGCACAGTGCGCGTGGGATGTGTGGCGCTCGCCGCTCGTCTGGGAAGCACTTCGCTCCCCCACCCCGGGCCCGGGGCGGAGGCGAGCTCTCCGTGGCGCTGGCCTGGGGCCCCGAGGGGCCCTCCCGTGGTGCTCGCCTCCTCGTGCTCCGTCGCGCCGTTCGTCTGCGTGGTCCCGGGGGCGAGGCCCGAGTGCATGACCACGTCATTGCCTCGGTTCCGAGTTCGATCCCGCCCCCCCCCCTCCCCGCGTGGACCCCCCGCATGCCCCCCCCCCCCTCCCCCGTCCCCGTTCTCCCCCTGGGCGGCCCCCACGGCGACATCCCCTCGGATGCTCCCCCCCCTGGGCGGCCCCCACGGCGATGGCCCCTCGGCGGGCACGCGCACCAGCGGATGGAGTCGGCCCGCCTGGTGCCCCGTCCGTTCGGACGCACGATGTGCAGGCCCCTTTCTGTGATGACAGCAGGGGGACGAGCAATGACATAAACATAAAATCTCGGAGGTTCGCGCGGATTCCTCGTATTGGATTGGCATTGGGGCCCCCTGGCGGCCCCCCCGGCGCCGCCCCTGGCGCGCTCCGGGCGTCAGGGACGTGTGTCCAGCGCCGATCCGAAGATCCGCGCGGACCTCCGAGTTTGTTATGTTTACGGACATAATTGCTTGTTCCTTGGAGAGTGCTCGCCGGCCAATTCGCGTATCGGTCGCCCCGATCGCCGCCAGCTGGAGCAGCTTTTGCCTCCCCGCTGACGTACAAGTGTTCCCCACAGAAACACAAGGGTATATGCCTCCTGCCCCTCAGAGGTCTTAGCAGAGCTTCCAGGTGGGCACACGGAGCCATCGGGCCGCAATAATTACTTCCGTGGGGGCAACTGCCGACTGGCTAGATCGGTATATTTTGTCTGCCTCGCTCGCAGGGGTCCGATGCGTAACGTTTGTCCAGCCGTTAGCTGCTATCAGAAGTCTGCGTGGTGCCGTCCTACAATACCACAACGCCCATTTCCCAGAAACATGGATTGGCAGAGTCCGCTCGCTGAGCTGCCCCTGCGGTCAGGAACTTTTGATGACTGTCGCTCCGCTGGTTCGAGCCCACCACGCTTCGGAACGACACGCTATCCACTTCCCATGTCCCTGGCCTTTCCGAGCCTCCCGCCGCGCAGAGCGGATTCACAGTGTATCCAGTCACATGGCATAGAGTGTCAACGTGGCCCCGTGGCGACAGTTCCCGACCGTGTGAGGCCCTGGGCAAGATAGACGACTTCACCTCCAGTGTCGTGGCCGAGCTGGAGTCGGCCACTGTCAGCGCCCTCACCGAGTCTGAGACGTACGCTCAGAAGATGCGCGGCCTGGCAGGTGGCTTCGAGACCTTCCAGAGCAGCGCCAGCAGCTTCCGCTCCGCCAACAGCCACGCGCAGGTCAGGGAGCGCCGTTGCACCTACACGAGTCCTCGATACCTACAGTTCGCATCACCCTGTCCCGGTTCCTGTGTTGCCAGGGCGCATCACTAAGATTGTGACCGCCCCAGGCTTGCCGAATTTTTCAGGGGTAGGGCCGTGACCGCCCAAGGCTTGCCGATTTTTGTGGGCAGGGATGAGTTCGAGGCCAGCTGCGTCCCGTGGGCGGGCACCCGGAGGCCCGATGCACCAGGTGCAGGGACCGACCTGGGCGAGGGCCGGACCGCCACGTGGCCGCATGCCTCTCCGGCGCGCCTCTCCCACCTGGTGTCGGACCCAGAGATCCGACGCCACAACAAAAATTAGAGCGGGCGGATTCAGGCTGATCTCGACCTCCCGGGGCCCTCGCCGCGCCTCGGGGGCGTCAACATACGTCCATGGCCCACGCATCGAACGAATTGGAGCGGCCGGAGGTTTGGGGAGAAGGGGCCAGGACGAGGATCGGTCCGTTCCAGAGCGCTCCAGAACGCTCTCTCAGAGCGATCCGGAGAGCTCTCAGAAGGCCGCGGCGCCCGAGGCATCCTCCAAAGCCGTCGGATATCAGAGGTTCTCGATTTATACTCACCCGATTTGTATCCTCGTCCTGGAGGAGGTGAAGGAGGAGGAGGAGGAGGAGGAGGAGGAGGAGGAGGAGGGGTAGGAGAAGGAGGAGAAGGAGGAGGAGGAGAGGCGGAGGAGGATGGGTAGGAGAAGGAGGAAGAGGAGGAGGAGGAGGGGCAGGAGAAGGAGGAGGGGCAGGAGAATGAGGAGGAGGAGGAGGAGGAATAGGAAGAGGAGGAGGATTTGTATCCTCGTCTTGGCTTCGTCTCGGGTGTGGTGCGGCCTTGGCCGCTCGGTGGTCCCTCAAGGGGGGGGGGGGGGGGGAAATTCACGGGGGGCCGCGCATCGCGGGGACACTGCTGCCTCTCCCCCTCCTCCTCCTCCTCCTCCTTCCTTCCCTCCTTCCTTCCTTCCTTCCTTCCTTCCTTCCTTCCTTCCTTCCTCATCCCTTCCTCCTTCTTTCCTTCCTTCCTTCTGCCTTCCTTCCTTCCCTCCTTCCTTCCTTCCTTCCTCCTCCTCCTCCTCCACTTCCCTCCCCCCCCGGGGCTCGCCGCCGAGAAACACAGGAGGGGCCAATGAGTTGCCACTGAAAAGCGCTCCATCCAAACTCTTGTGGGCGAGGCCGGGCCTCTGGGAGGCCAGTGCAGAGCAGAAGTCGCAGCAGAAGAGAATCGGTCTTTGAAGCTCGATCCTCCAGAAAGAGGGCGTGGGGGGCGGAGTGAAGATCGGGCCGTCGGTCGCAGTGGGGGGCCCACCAAGGGCAAGAGCAACGAGGAGGTGCGCAAGGTGCTCCAGTCCGCCCGGCTCACGGCCATCGAGAACCGGGCCACGGCAGAGGCGAGGGCGTCGATCGAAGAAGAAAAAAACACATAAACATGCACTTTCGGCGCTCCGTGCGTATTTCTTGCATCCGCGCCTGGGCCCCCCGGCGGCGCCTCCGGCGCCGTCCCTGGCGCGCTCCGCGCGCCAGGGAGGGGGGTCCAGCGCGTATCCAAGAAATCCGCGCGGAGCGCCAAAAGTTTATGTTTTCTTAGTTTATTATTCTTATTACGATTATGGTTATTATTATGGTTATTATTATTGTTGTTATTATTATTATTATTATTCTAGTCCTAGTGGAGTGGGAGGGAAGGACTCGGTGGGGGGGATTTCTTGGCTGGGGCCGTGGGCCATGGAAACTCCCAGGCTCCATTACCCCCTCTCTCGATTTGTTTGTTTCCTTTTTTATCCTCTCTCTCTCTCTCTTTCTTGTCAGTGCGTTCCACGACCCCCTAACCCGTCCCCGTGCATGCCTCAGGCCAGGATGTGCTACCTCACCCCCAACCGCCCAGAGCAGTGCTCTTCTCTGCGACGCGAAGATGTCCTCAGGGCCTCCCCGGGGCGCCCCTCTCCGGCGCACCCCTGATGCAGGCGGCGTCCGGGGCGGAGGCGGAGGCGCAGGCCGGCGAAGCGGCGAAGGATGCCAGGTACTGGCAGGACGGGCGTGCCCCCCCTCGGCGGCGAGCGAGGGGGGGGAAGTGAGAGTACGAGGGCCTTAGAAGGCTCGGAAGTCCCCCGGCCGGCCCTCTGAGAAGTGTTCGAAGCCTTCCCCGAAGAGACACAGAAGGGGTTTCTCGGAGGGCGCCGAGGGCTTCTGGGAAGTCCCGCCGCCTTCTGAGAAGGCCTTCTCCTTCTCACTTCCCCCCATCTTCGGCATCTGCGGGCCACTTCCAGGTCCCGAGACGGTCGCCAAAGATCCTTGGAGCCCGGCGAGCGGCGGCGTGACCTGTCGGTCGCTCAACGGTGCGGTTTGGGTTCTGCTTTCTGCGACAGCCAGTCCCCGATGCGGCACTGGCGCAAAGAAGTTCCTTCTCAAAGAGCGCAGGAATATTCACAGATCAACCTCGCCTACAGTGTCGCATCGCCCCACGCCGTTACGGGTCGCACCGCTTGCCCGCCTATAGGAACTGTTGCGTATGAGAAAACAGTCCGTGGACGGTGTATAGACCTTCGGGATCCCAGGGGGACCGCCTTTGGAGATTGCTCCGTATGAGCAGCCAGTCAGGTTGAAGGGGTCGAGACCCAGGGTCACGGGGACGGGGCCGAGGCTCCCGGGAATCGGTATCTTAGCTGCCCTGATACGCCCGTGTTGAAACGCAACGCGTGCCGTGTTCAAAACGTCCGTGTTGATACGCTGCGTGGCTCGTGTTCGCCCACGTTTGGGCACACGTTTCGGCGAACGCGTCGCGCCAAACCTATGTGTTCAATCCACGTGTTGAGCTCCGTGTCAACACGCCACGGGTTGCGTGTTGCGTATCGGGCAGCTAAACTCGGCATGGATTCGGAGAAGAACAACACACCGATGCCCCCATCCATGAGTCGCTTTCGCCCTTTTGGGCATCCTTGCATCCTTCTCCCAGGGACCCTCGTCGCGATTCGGACTCCTGGTCAGAACACGTTCCGGGGGAAGTCCGGCGAGTAACGGTATCGGCACCGCTGTGTGTCCCCAGAGGGGCAGCCGTAGGCGATCTTAGATCAACAATTCAGGCAATTCGATGGGCGGGGCAGGGGTAGGGTTCGGAATTCGTCGAAGATGTGGCGACATCTGAACCCTACCCCCGCCTGCTATCGACTCGGGTTCGTGGCTTGGTGGGGATCGGGTTCGGATGTCGCCACCTTCTCTCTCTCTCTCTCTCTCTCTCCTCATGTCCGCTTCAAGCGGCGGGCCCTCCCCCGGTTTTCGCCCGCTCCGCTCCCATGGCGCCCGCACGCGCGCACTTCTCTTGCACCGCAGCCCGCGCCGGCTGCCGCATCGGGCCGTGTGTGGCGCCGATGGCCAGGAGGTCGCACAGAGTCCAGCCCCCTCACAGGCACGAGCAGCTCCTCAGAGATCCGACGTCTTGATTTTACAATACGCAGTCCCCCGAAGTCTCGACCCATTCCCCAGTACGGATTTTTCATCCTGAGTCGTTTTTGTTACGGTGCCGGGGCCCTGCGAGGGCCCCTAGAGGCCGAAAATTGAAAAACCTCCGTTTCGATTTTTTCAGCGGCCCTGGCCCTCAGCCGTGGGCCATGGTCGACTAGACGTAAGAGTGACCTTTCGCCAGAGTGATCTTTGGTGCGGGCACGGATGGGTACCCAGATGGCTGAAAACGAAGCAGTAGCAGCTGCTTGCGCACCCAGGTTTGGTCCCCCCGCGGCCCCCTAAACAGTCGCGCACCAAAAGTTACTCTTACCCAGGGTCGCTCATCTCGTGACTGCTTGATGGATGCTCTTCCGTAAGCCGCCTGGAGGAGGACATGCCCGAGCGAAGTCTGGGCCTATTCCCCAGGACCGGCTTTTCATCCCTTGTCGATTCTGGACGATCCCGGGGCCCGGCGAGGCCTCCCCCGCGCTGAAATGGCCCACGGTCTCGGGGGCGGAAAAGAGGGGGTTGATGTCTAGGGGGGGGGGGGATATCATGGCGGGGGTCATGATATTTCCCCAGATTTCATGGCGCCTCTTTTTATTTCATGACCTACCTGGCCCCCCCGCTGGGCCGCGCACATGCCGCCGGTCATGATTTGCACCCTCCCCTCTTGGACCCCCCCCTCTTTGGCCGCTCCCGAAGGTATAGGGGCGTTGCACGGCCTTGCAGGCCTGCCGCGCCCCCATCCCGGTCCGGTCGCGCTGCAGAGCCCTGCAGGGGTGATTGGGCGTTAGGCTTGAGCCGGGCGTGTCCCCCGTACGGGGGGATTGTCGACGAACAGTAAAACATACCCCAGAAATGCGCCAGAATGGCCAAAACATACCCTCCAAAATAATCCCCAGACTATTTTTGTTTTTACTATTTTTGAATATTCCCCCTGCGTAGAGGGACAGGCCCGACTCGACGTTAAGTCGGGCATGTTCCTCTGCACTCGGGCCGGACAAAAGGGGGGGATTGGGAAAGGGGGGGTTACGAAATCTGCTGCGTGCAGCTGGCTTCGGCCCCACCGAGGGGCCCCTTCCTCGATACATGGCCGCCTCCGGCGCCGGGAGGCGCTGGGAAAATCAGCTACGTGAGCTGATTCTCAAACCCCCTCTTTGCTATCCCCCCCTTTCGCCCGGCCCGATAATCGGAAACTGGAACAGATACATTACCAGTGGCGGGTTGTTTTTCAATCCCAGGACTTTTTGAGAGTCGGGGACGACGCTGGGGTGGTGTGGTGGATACTTTTCCCCGATTTCCCGGGGAAACAACGAAGAATGTATACACCAGGGTCCCGTATACACCAGAATCCGCGTTCCTGTGATATATCTTTGTTTGATATATCTTCGACTATGACTGAGTCTGTTTTGCCTATATTTCATTTGTCGTTCAAGGTCCGCTTGTAGGGGGACAGGCCCGACCTGAATTTAGCGCGTTCCCCAGAGGGACCTCGCCCTCGAAGCGTCTCCGGCGAAAGTTTGGAAGAACATGTGCACATGGTTCATGTCTAATTCTTCGAAAGCCCTGTGTTTTTTTTTGAAACGAGCACAATTAGAAACGAGCACAGCTAGAAACGAGCACGATTAGAACTGAACGACGTGTGCGCATCGATCCGATCGATCCGCTTCGATTCCGATCCTGGCCGCCCCGATCCGACTCGATCCCGATAGCGATTCCGGCGATCCTGTGCGGCCCGATGCCGCCCCGCTCCGACTCGATTCCGAGTCAGCCGTTCCGACGCTCCGATGCGGCCGGGATGCTCGCACGGTGCTGTCGCGGCTCCTGGCGCAGAAAACGGGAAACAAACAGCGGCCACGAGATGGCCAAGACACCGCTCGGGTCCAGGCCTGGTGCATGCTGGACGGCCGAGGAGAGGCCCGACAGGGTTCCCCGGAGAGCCGGCCACGCGCGCCTGGGGCCGGCCAGCCCCGCTGCGAGGCACGGCCAGGCCTCCTGCCGAGCAGGGCCACGGGTCGGCCAGGCAGTTGCCGAGGGGGCCCCCGTCAGCCTCCAAGGTGTGCACAGTCAGCCCTCACAGTGAGGAGGGGCCTTCCCAAGGGAGTACCCCTGCATCCTCGCCTCCTCGGCCCATCCTTGGCCACTTTCGCGGGCCGCGCCCCGCTCGAAGAGCTCCGACATGGGCGTCCAGGGCAGGACCCATCGCAACCTTGCGGTGGAAGCCCATGCCCAGAAACACCACCCCGCTTGCCTCCAGGGTGCCCTGGGTTGCCTGGGTTTCGGGAGTTTTGCTATGGAGAGCGTGATGTTCCCACATCAGAGATCAAGGGTTTCGTCCTGGGGTCGCAGGGTTGGGATTCTTGTGGAAGGTCTATTGCGGTCGAGCTCCTACTGTATACGGCTTGATTGTAGCAACGCTTGAGCGACGGCAGAACAAACAAACTAAACGGGCCGACTGCGCCGATCTTCGCGCGCCCGGTGCCCTTCGCGAGGGCGCGCGCCAGGTGACCTCCTCTGATGACGAGGAGGAGGAGGAGGAGGAGGAGGAGGAGGAGGAGGAGGCGCGGCGGTTGCGGCGGCGCGTGTCCCAGCGGCGGCGGTCCAGGCTGCCAAGAAGCTATTCCGCGATTACCTCCGATCCGAGGGGGTGTTGCACCACATGTAACAAGAAGTTTTGGAGTCAGTCGTTCCTGGAGAGGCGGTAAAACATTGTTACGAAAAAATCCTGCCGGCGGCATGGCGGGACCTTGGGCGGTCCGGAAAGCAGCCATACCTAGATCATGCTGTGGCGGATCTGGCGGCGGAAGCGGCAGCTGCAGCGGCGGCGGATCTGGCAGCCGGCCGAGGCAGGCTCCAATATGCCCTCACGCGCGGGGCGTTCTCGCTGCGGAATGACCCGCGGAGGCTAGCCCAGTGGTTGCCGCGCCGTCCGGGTGCCTCGGAGGCACAGGGGATGATGGTGAGACGATCCCTGGCTCCCCGCCTGGGTGCCCTGCTGCCCCCACCGAGCACATGGTGCCTCCGTCTGCGGAACTCGCCCCTCTGCCGCCAGTCTTTGGTGCATTCTTGCGCGATGCAGTTTCGGCCGGCTCGCATTCGGGCCACCGCAGCGGCAGCAGCTCCAGCAGCAAAAGCAGCAGCAGCGGCAGCGGTTCGCGCTCCTCGTCTCCAGTGCCAGACACGCTGCCCCCAGGCGACGCGTCTCTGCCTGACCCCTGTCGCGGTGCCGCGCCAGCTGGGCCTCCACTGTCGGCGGCCCCGTGGGCCCTCCCTGGCTGGGCGGCTGGCCTGTGGCACTTGACGCCGGCACTCCTTGCCGCCGGGCGCTCGCTCCCCGCGGATGTGCTCGCCGAGTGGCTGGGGTACTACTCGCTGGGCCCTCCTCTTGCCAGCCTGGTGCAGGCGCTGGCAGGGGCTCCTCCTGTGCCAGCATCAGACGTGGTAAACGTGTTAGTGGTCTTGGCTGCTTCGGTGCCGCGCGAGGCTGCTCCAGCAGCGCTCGCCGCCACAACCTTCTTTGGCCGCCTTGGCCACCCGCTGAGCTTCTCGGAGGCTGTCCAGACGCCCACGATCGGGGCGGGCCAGCTTGACCGTGTCGTTGCGGAAACGCTGCACGGAGGTGCAGCGCGCAGCCCCATCGCCACACTTCTTGGTGCGTACGCAAGCATCAGGCGCAGCCGGGGATGCTCCAGGTGCGCCTGCGAGCCTTCCGCCAGCCCCCCCTGCGGGCATCGCCCACGCACATCGGCCCGGCAGGCCCGGCTCCACCTCTCCTCCTGCCAACGCGCAGCCTGGCCCCCGCAGCCATCCGCGGGCGCTGCCGAGGTGCCCTCTGATCAGTCCTCAGGCCAGTCTCCAGCGTTGGCTCAGCTGCGCCAGCCCCCGCCGCCATGGTGCGCCGCCAGACCCTGCGTTTCAGGGCCCTCGCCTGCGGGGCCTGCAGCGCGGACTGTTGCGCGCGCTGCCGCGGACGCGCAGAGCTGGCTCGCGGGGGGGTGCGGGACGGCAAGGTGCGCCGAGGCGCGGGTGCAGCAGCTCCGGCTTGCCGACGCCGCAACGGCCTGGACGCCCGCCCGCGGCAGGGCAGCCAGCCAGCCCGCCTCCTGCTGGACCGGTCCTGACCTACCCCGCTGCCTCGCCACCTCGTGCCACGGCTCGGCGTTTGAGCAAGCACAGAGCGCAGCCGATGGCGCCCTCCTTGGCGCCACCTGCGCCTAAGGCCCACTCGCCAGACCCCGATGAGCCCTGCCGACTCCTGCCGCCATGCGTGGCCGCGCAGACCAAGCCAGATACCTGCGGGGCATTGGTTGCCAGATCATCGGCTTGGTGCTTCGGCCGCTAAGCAGGGGTGGTGCCTTGAATTTGAAATTCAAGGGTGGTGCCTTGAATTTGAACCAGAAATTATTTCTGGTTCAGGCAACAGAAGGTTACAATTGCAGGGGACCAGGGCGCCCGCGAGGGTCTGCTGGCGGCGGTGTCTGAGTGGACGGCGCCCATAGGCCCTGCTGCGCCTGCCGCTGCTGCTAACCCAGTTGGCCCTGCATCGGTGCTGCACCACCCGCAGCCGGACTTGCAGTTGCCAAGAGGTCTGGCCAGCGACCTGCGTCTGGGTCTCGGGACACCGGCCAGGGCAAGAGTCGGAGCAGGAGCCGCCGCCGCGGTCGTGGCCGCGGCCGGCGCTTGGACTGATTCCGTTGTGTCCATGGTTTCCATGTACGCATGTACTTCTAAATTTGCAACGAAAGCCGTGCGAAAAATAACACAGCGACAGCGTGGATCCCAGGCAGGGTCTGGCTCTTTGCAAGCGCTGTTTGGGGGTCGGGGCGCTGCGTGGGCCCCAGACTGGGCCGCTCTAGTATTGGCGCTGTTGGGGTATCGGGTGCCGTCGTCGTCGTCGTCGTCGTCGTCGTCGTCGTCGTCGTCGTCGTCGTCGTCGTCGTCGTTATCGTCGTCGTTATCGTCGTCGTCGTCGTCGTCTTCCGCAGTCCTCCTTTCCTCTTGCCTCCCTCGCCCAGTGGCTTCCCCTGTTTCTTCTCTCTTCCTCCCCTCCCCGCCCTCTCCCCCGCCAACCTTGCTTTCCTCCCTCCCTCCCTTCCTCCTTCCACTCCCTCGTCCCATCCTCTTCCCTCCCCTCCCCCTCCCTCCCTACCTCTCCCCCTCCGCGCGGGGGCGGGTGGAGGAACAGGTGGGGGCGCGACCTTCTACGTTGCCCCCCAGAAGGCTGCGGCGACCGACAGCGCGTCTGCCAGCTCCCCCATAGGGCGCCAAAACTGCCCGCGCACTCGCGAGGGCGTGCCCAAGGGGGACTGGGCGGGGCAGGGGGAGGGCACTTGCCCAGCCGCCGACCGCCGCCCTGACGCAAGCGCAGCCGGGCCACTCGGCGCCTGGCCCGGCACAGCGCTCGTTGCCGCTCGGGGGGGAACATGCCGTGACCTGCTTTGCCCAGCGCAGGCCGAGCTCCCCATTCGAGATTTGCAGAACCAGATCTAGAACCAGGACGAGGAGGGGGAGGAGGAAGAGGAGGAGGAGGAGGAGGAGGAGGAGGAGGAGGAGGAGGATGGGGAAGACGAGGAGGAGGAGGTGGAGGAGGAACCAAAGCGGTGTGCAACGCCGGCGGCCTGCGCAAGCCGCGGCGGGCGCAAAGCCGCGCGCGGCGCCGCGCAGGCCGCAGTGCATTTTTCTGGCGCTCCGCGCAGATCCACGCAGTCCGCGCGGGGGAAGAGCGGCTCCTCCAGGTTCAAGGGCCTTGAGTCGAAGACGAACAAAAACGCTATGAACATAAACTGTTCGCGCTCCGCGCGGATCTCTTGGATGCGGGCCGCCCCCTCCTGGCGGCGCCCCCGGCGCCGCCCCTGGCGCGCTCCGCGCGCTGGGGTTGATGGGTGGGTCCAGCGCAGATCCAATCTACCCGCGCGGATCTCCAACCGCTTACGTTGATGCCATTTGTTTTCGGTGCGAGATCGAGGTCGGGTCGGGCAGGGTGCCCTGACGTTCTTCGCGTTGGTTGGACGTGCTTGTGTGTCCTTGGGGGGGTGCCCTCGGATGTGCTTTTCAGGCTGGCGGGCGGGGGCTCTCGCGTTCTTGAGGGTTTGGTTTTGCCCTCGGTCCGACCGTGCCGCCACCCTTGCCTCGTTGTCTCTTTTCGTGCGTCGCCTGGGAGGCCCTCGTCGCCGCCGCTGGATTCGCCTCGAGGTCCTGGTCAGACCGCGACCCGGGAGAGGTCCAGGGAGCAGTGGTATCGGTACCTTTTACGCATCCCCAGATGAGGCACAAAGCAGACGCTTTAGGCCTCCCAAGCGGGGTCCGAGCAGACGGGGTCGGAGGATCGCGCCGCATCGCTGATGCGTCGCCGATGCGCCGATGCGGCTCGATGTGGAGCCCGCTGTGCTTGACGCCGACGTCGCCGATGCATCGCCGATGTATCGTCGATGTGGTGCGACTTTCCGGCCCCACCAACCCGGACCCATTTGGTGGGAGGCCTCTAGACGTCAGCGTTTGTGGGGCTCATGGTTTCTGGGGTCGACGGGAGGGCGGCCCGTGCTGGGAGATTCGGCCAAGGGGGCAGCACCGAGCGCTCGCGCGGGCCTCTGTCATGCCAGGACGGGGCGCACACCTGCCAGACCCCAGCACACCTTGAACACGCACGTATAGATACGTACACACACACACATACACGCACGGACGCACGCACGCACACACAGCACACAGCACACAACACACAAAACACAACACGCACACAACACATAACACACAACACACAGAGAACACACACAACACAACACAGCACCCAACACACACAACACACACAACACACACACACACATACACCACCACACAACACACACACACACACCGCACACCACACGCACACTTCACACTACACACCACACGCCACACACCACCGACCACACACCACACACCACCATTCACACACCACACACTAAGAGACACGTACACACACCAACACACACACACACACACGCACGCAAACACGCACACACATACACACACACACACCCGTAAACACACGCACACACACACACACGCACCCGCACCCCCACCCCCACATCCACGCCCACTTCCACACCCACCCCCACACCCAAACCCACATCACACACACACACACACGAACACACACACACACACACACACACACACCACACATACACACAACCCACACACACAAACCCGCACACACCCACCCATACACACACAAACCCACACACACACCCACACCCACACACGCACGCACGCACGCACGCACGCACGCACAGCACGCACGCACGCACGCACGCACGCACACATTTACACACACACACACACGCCCGCACGCACACACGCACACATACACACACACACACGCACGCACGCACGCACGCACGCACGCACGCAAACACACACACACACATACATACACCCACACCCACACCCACACCCACACCCACACCCACACCCACACCCACACCCACACCCACACCCACACCCACACCCACACCCACACACAAACTTACACCACACACACACGCACGCACATATGCGCACCCCCCACACACACACACACACACACACACACACACACACACATACACTTGGCGCCGCGGCCTCGCGCGCAGCGTCGAGGCGCAGAAGGTCGCAACCACCCAAATACATACATGCACACACTGCTTGGCATCGCGGCCTTGCGAGCGGCGGCAGGCACGCTTTCTGGGAGCGGTCGCGGCCTCGCGCGCAGCGACGAGGCGGATAAAACACGCGCACGCGCGCACTTTCCTGTCAGCGGCGGCGGCGGGCGCACATCGCGTTCGGGTAGCCGGCATGCTGCGCCGCAACCAGGGGCACACACCTGCGACAGGGGGGGGGGAGGAGGGCGGCCGCGGAGGAGCAGCGCGGGAGGAGGCCTCTGGCGTGGAGGCTCTTCGCCGCGAGCTGGGCGCACGCGGCCTTGGGCACCGGGGAATATAACCGGTGTGCCGGAAGGTGTGCGGCCAGCCCGAGCTGCCGGAGGGGGAGGCAGCGCCGATGCCAGAGGAGGGGGACACGTACACGCACACGTCTGCTTCCTCGGCGTCACGTGCCCGGCAGCGTGGCGGTCACGTGCTCGGCAGCGTGCCACACAGACAGAATGCATCGTCGACAACCAAGAAGATAGAGGATTATATGGGGAGTGGGGGGAAGACGAAAAGATAAAAGATGTGGGAGAATGTGGGAAGCCCTGGGATTTGTGTCTGCGCATTTGCTTGTGCGTCCCTGGGCCTCTTTCCCAGACATGCGACGTCCTGATTTTTTCAGTGCGGGGCCCCTGGAAGTCCCGACCCTTTCCCCGGGACCGGTTTTTCATCCTGAGCTGTTTTTGGATGGTCCCGAGGCCCAGCAAGGGCCCCCCGGGGCTGAAAACGGTCAAACATTTCCCGCCCTAATTTTTGTTAGGACCCGATCATGTTTGGGTCAACGGCGAGCGAGAGCAGCAGAATGCCGATGGGCGGGCCACGAGGGGCGGCGGCCAGGGGCGGCGAGAGAGCGGGCGACGGGCACAAGAAGGGGCGAGAGGGACAGAGAGGAGGCAGAGGCGGGGCAGGCACGGGGGAAGAGCGGCTGGCTCCTCAAGGCTCCTCCTCCTCCTCCTCCTCCTCCTCCTCCTCCTCCGTCTCCTCTTCCCCCTCCCCCTCCTCCTCCTCCTCCTCCTACTCCTCCTCCTCCTCCTCTTCCTCCTCCTCCTACTCCTCCTACTCATCATCCTCCTCCCCCTCCTCCTCCTCCTCCTCCTCCTCCTCCAACTCCAACTCCAACTCCAACTCCAAATCCTCCTCCTCTTCCTCCTTCTCTTCTCCCCCTCCTCCAGGCTCAAGAGCGGCTCTCCCAGGCTCCTTCTCCTCCCCCTCCTTCCCTTCTCCTCCTCCTTCTTCATCCCCCCTCCTCCTCCTCCTCCTCTTCCTCCTCCTCCTCCTCCTCCTCCCTCCTCCTCCTACTCCTCCTCCCCCTCCTCCTGCCCGTCCCCCTCCTCCTCCTCCTCCTCCCCCTCCTCATCCTCCTCCTCCTCCTCCTCCTCTTCCTCCTCCATCTCCTCCTCCTTTCTCCTCCTCCTCCTTCTCCTCCTCGTCCTCCTCCTCCTCCTCCTCCTCCAACTCCAACTCTAGCTCCAAATCCTGTTCCTCTTCCTCCATCTCCTTCTCCTTTTTTCTCCTCTTCCTCCAGGCCAAAGAGCCTTGAGCCGAAGAAGGAAAAACGGCATAAGCACAAACTGTTGGCGTTCCGCGCGGGAATCTTAGATCCGCGCTGCCCCCCCCTCCTGGCGACGCTCCGCGCGCCAGGGGGGAGGGGTCCAGCGCAGATCCAAGAAGTCCGCGCGGAGCGCCAACTGTTTATGCTTAAGCCGTTTCCTCTTTCTTCTGTTGAGCTCTGGCGAAAGTCCCCGGCCTTCGGGCTTGGGTGCCCCGGGGGTCGCCAGCGGGTGCCGGCGGCTCTGGGGACTCCTCCTCGGGCCACCTCTGACGGGCTCATTTTTTCACCACCACTACCATAGGTAGGAGAGGGAGGAGGAGGAGGAGGAGGAGGAGGAGGAGGAGGAGAAAGAAGGAGGAGGAGGAGGAGGAGGAGGAGGAAAAGGAGGAGGAGGAGGAGAAGGAGGAGGAGGAGGACCTCCTCATCCTCCCTTCTCCCCCGTCCTACGTCTGGTAACCGTGGTGGAAAATCCGCCCGCCGAGCTGGAGGGACGGGAGAGCAGCGTGCGGGGTGGAGGGGCGCGAGGCGGCCCCCCCCCGCGCGCGCGCGCTCCTCTGCGCCGCAAGGACCAGGCGGAGGCGGAGGCAGAGTCCGAGGAGACGGCAGAGGCCAGGGACGAGGACGAGGTGCAGGAGGGCCCGTCTCCGCATCCTCTCCCACTCTGTCTGCCCTGCTCCTCTTGGTCAACCCTCTTCGGGTCTTCGTTTCGGGGGCCTTCCTGGGGCCCGCCGGACGGATCTGCTCGACTCTGATTCCGCATCGGGTTCGATTCAAGCTCTTTTCAAGCGCGACTCGAGCTCGACTCAAGTCGACGGACGCTTAGCCGCAGTACCGACGGGCGCATGGGCGGAGCGAACGGCCCCAGGACGGAACGAGCATCCAACCTGCTTCCCCTCGTCCCCATGAGGCGTACTCTGCGTTCGGTAGTGAGCGTCCCCCCCCTCGACGAGTGTCAACGTCAACCCGTCCGCGCCCGTGCGTGGGCAGAGGGGTCTGTTCCTCTCGGCGGATGGCGTGTGCCGATCTGGGGCTGACGTCGCGCGGCAGTGTCTGCCCGCCACGGGTGTCGATGTGGGGCTGCCGGCGAGGGTGGCGCCTCCCCGTGCTCACTGCCGAATGCAAGGCTAGCACTTGCCCCATCAGTGTTACCGACGGCTGCACGCTAGTGTAGCAACGAGCGTGCTTGCATACGTGTGCTGTCCCTGCATGTATGTGTATACATATACGTGTGTATAGGAGATTTGCACATGCGTCTACTAGACATCGGTGTGCGTATGCACACCCACGGATTGCAACGCATGAAGCTCGCCGGATCATAATCTCGGAGTTGTTCGTGCCGCCCGATTGGCCGCAGAGCTCACCACACCGCACCTCCCCCCTCGGCGTGGCCGCTCTTCGACGACCCGCCGCCGCTGCGAAGCGATTCTTGCCGCCGAAGGCCACGACGTCAGTTGGCTGTCGCTCCCCCCTTCTCGGGGCGGAAGAGCGGCATCACATGCACTTTCGGAGGTACGCGCGGAGGTCTTGGATCGGCGCTGGACGTGAGTGGAACTCCGCGCGGACCTCCGATCGTTTATGTTTCAGTGGCTTGTTCTGTCGCATCTCTTGTGTTGCCCTGATGCTTTGGGGGCCTGGGGCCAGGGCGACAGCACAGGAAGGGGCGGATTGCAGCTCCTCCTCGGCCGCCGCAGGTTGCAAGCGTGAGTGATCGAGGCAATTTGTCTATCCTTCACCAGTCGGCGGCGAGCGAGGGGGGGAAGTGAGAAGGAAAAGGCCTTCTCAGAAGGTGGCTGGGCTTCTGGGAAGCTCGCGCGCCTCCTGAGGAGCTTTCGGCGTCTTCGGGGAAGGCTCAGGAAACTCCCGAGCCTTCTGAGACGGCCTTCTCCCTCCCACTTCCCCCCAAACCAGGTCCCGCCCGGGGACCGGGCGAGGGACAGAGTCCGCCTCTGCGCCTCGCGTATCCGGGCCGGAGCAGGAGAAAGATGCACCGATGCTGCTGCTCTTCCTGTGTCGTCGCCCTCTCGGGCCTCCTGGCAGGCCCCTGCGGACCCGTCTGCGGGCAGGAGGTGCTCCTGGGGCGCCCGCTGGTGTGGCTGCCGTGCAGCCACATCAGGGCGCGCGGCCGAGGGCACGGCTACTGGCAATGAGCCCTCTCTGGAGAGAGTTCGCTTTCAGTGAGGCTTTGGGCTCGCAGTTCATCGAGGATGAAAGAAGATCGATCGGGGGTGGACAGAACCCCCAACAGTGACACGTCGATGAGTGAATTGTCCGTTTTCGGTTCTCGAGAGGGCGCCGCGGCCGTTATTTTCCAGGCTTGCGCCCGCCAGGTTTGGGCCTCAGGTCGTTTTCACTAAACCACGTTTTACTAAAGGGAGGTCTGTCCATCCCCAAGAAAACCCTAACCCTGATCACATAGTGAAGACGTGGCCTCACTCAGGTCTCCGTCTCTGTATCAGGGATTTGATACATCTGGGCGGCTTGGTCCGATGCATCTGCAGACAGTACCCCCTAAGTATCCTGAATGCTTCTGGCCATCCTAATTATAGGTCCCCTCCCACAGGGATACGGGTACCTTTTAAGGTTTACCCATCGGCCGTTGAAAGTAGGTATCTCTGGATTCCCAGATTCCAATCTACTTCAAGCGCCTTCCTACTTCAATGATCGAGTGGCTTCACCGTTTCCTTCCTCGTCAGGGGGCGCGCGGAAGCCCAATCTGTTATTGTTTCATGTTCCTACCTACTTCGTCCGACCGAGGGGTATCATCAGTGCGCCTTCTGCCGTCAGCGAACCTCTGCTTTCGCGAGCCTGTCGCCTTCCCGTGCGCCCCTGCCCGCAGCAGTGACAGCTCACTGCTGCAGAGCTCCTTCCTGGCGGACGCACGGGCGCACGGGTGAGCGAATGGCCGGCGCGCTCCGTCTGCGGCTCTCTGCCAGCTCCTGAGGGGGGTGGGGTCGCCACCAGGGGGTCGAGGAGAGGATCGACTACAGCATTGGTTTACCCTCAGGCTCATCTTCTCGTCGACCTTTTGCTTCAAACATTACAGAGCGTTCGTAGATCGAATCCGTTTACCCCCAATGTCATCTTCTCGCCGGAAGTTTCACAAACGCATGTAGAACTATGGTCGTGAATCCACGAAAATGACACGCAGCGTTCATAGACTCGTCGCACAAGTCATTTCTGGAGTAGACCAAGTTTGTAGTCGATCCACTACTCCAAGGGGGGGTCGGCAGCTCCTCCTACCAGGGGTCGAGGTGGTTCTTGGCGACTCCTGTTTGCCCTCGCTTGGCTGGTTACGGCTTGCGGGATGGGGGTCCCGCTGCTCTCACGCGCCGCGTGGGTCCTCGGGGCGACGGGGAGGGGCAAGGAGCCCACGTCCCCGTCGTGACGCAAGAGTGGTCGGAAGCCTCTCCGTGGCCCGGGCTGCGTCCTCCTCGCCGAGAACTGTCTGGGAGCCGCCTTTGATCGCCCCGTGCTGGCGTTGCACGCTCCTGGACTGCACCCGTGTGGGGCCCGCCAGCGGGCGCCAAATGGGCTCAACCTTTGGCTCCATCTATTGGTGTGGTGGGCATTGGAGGGGCGGACGCTCAACGTCTGGGGAGGCTCGGAGGGGGTCTAGAGTCTAGAGGCTCATGAGGGTCCTACCTCGTCTCCCTCCTCGAGGAGGCGACCATCCCCTGCCCCAAGTCCTCCGACGTCATGGCTTTTGCTCGCAACGTGGGCCCCTGAAGGTCACGGCACCCGTTTGTCGTCCCGAGCCGCCTGCTGACGGCCCCGGGGCCCCCCCAGGGCCCCCAGGGGCCGAACACGGCAACAGCACTCCCGCCGTGACTCGCGACGTGAAGAGGGGCTGGGCCTGGTGTTGGCCCCCCCTTGGCATTGCCTGGGCAGCTCGTCTGCCCGCACGAGCAGAAGTCGCTCCGCGGTGGAAGAGTTCGTTCGGTAGCAACTCATGGAAGCCTGGCGTACCCTGTTACTTCCGTCTTTCGCGTCGACTAGCGTCTGGAGTCGATGCGATAGAGCCGACTTGGCGTCGGCTAGCGTCGATCAGCGTCGAGTTAGGGTCGATTGGCGTCGATATAGCGTCAATGAGCGTCGATTCGAAAGAGCCGACGAGATGGTATGGGAGGCTCCCGTGAGTTGCCACCGAAGGTTCGTTCCCCGGTGACCGCTTCCAGGTCCACACCGGAGGCCCCCTCCCCCGGTAGAGCGCTCCGCTCCCCGAGCAGCAGCCAGGCCTCCCTCTTGGGGCTTTCGTGTGAGAGTCGCCTCTGAGGGGCAGCTGCCCCTCTTAGCGACTTGGATCAGCCACGTGATGCGAATCGGAGGAGGAGGCGGAGGAGGAGGAGGAGGAGGATCTAAAGAGGAGGAGGAGGAGGAGGAGGAGGAGGAGGAGGAGGAGGAGGAGGAGGAGGGGGATTCGGTGGGGAGGGGGGGAACTTCGCATCACGTGACGACATCCCTCTGCCTACCCTCGGCATTGCCCCGCCCACGGCAGAGGGCGCCCCGGCAGGGCCGACGTCGGGAGGCCCCAGCCCCCGCCGCCGCGATGCGGCAGGGGAGGGCGCGCCCTCTTGGGCCCCCCCGTGTGTGAGGGCGACCCGCGTGCCGCGTGCCGCGCCGGCTTTCCCGAGGCGGCGTCGATGCTCGGCTGTAAGTCGGGCATGTCTCCCTACAGGAGGACGATTCGAAAATACTACTAAGATATACTGGGGACGCTTTTTTGACGATTTCTGATTGCTTTTGAATACGTTTGACTGTTTTTCATTTTTCGTCCAAAACTCCGCCTGTAGGGTGACATGCCTGACCTAACGCTCGGCCCAGGACCTCCCCCGGCCACTGGCGCGGCATGAGAGGTGCGCCCTTGCCCCTCTGCTAGGGGAGCGAAGAATGACATGAACATGCAACATCGGAGGTCCGCGCGGATTTCTCGGATCCGCGCTGGACGCGCCAGGGGCGGCGCCGGAGGCGCCGCCAGGGGGGTCCAGCGCTGATCTGAGAAATCCACACGGACCTCCGAGTTTGTATGTTTATGATATTCTTCGCTCTCCTCTCTGCTTGGACGACCTGTGCGCAGCGTGCCGCGACGGCCTCTCCCGAGGCGTCGTCGATGCGAGACCCACGGGTGGTGCTTACCAGGAGGTTGGGTACACGTGACGCGCACGGCTGGTGCGAGAGCTGGACACACGCGTACACACGCATACACTCACCCACACACACAAACACACACACACACGCACACATGCACACACGTATTCACACACACACACACACGCACACACACGCACGCACGCGCACACGCACACACACACTCACACACACACACACACACGCACACACACACGCACACGCACACGCAAACACACACACACACGCACGCACGCACGCACGCACACAAGCAAACACACACCACAAACACCACACACATCACACACACATACACACTCTCTCTCTCTCACACACACACACGCACACACACATACACACGCACACACGCACACACGCACACCACACACACGCACGCACGCGCACACGCACACGCACACACACAAACACACATACACACGCACACGCACACGCACACGCACACGCACACGCAAACACACACACACACACCCACACACACACCACACACACACACACACACACACACCCACACCCACACACACCACACACACACACTCTCTCTCTCTCACACACACACACACACACACGCGCGGCCACATGTCTCTCCAGCCCTCGGCCCTCGTCGGGCCAGGCACGATGATCCTCCATATGTGCATCCAGGAAGGGGCCTCCAGACGTTTCACACGTGAATCCAGCCTTGTACGTGTCCAGCTTCCTGGTACGGCGCACAGTGCTTCCTCGGCCCCCGAGGCCGACACAGGCTATGCACGTTCCGCGCTGGAGCGGGGCATGCGTGGAGTCCAGGCATGGTACGGGTAAGTCGGACATGTCCCTCTACAGGAGGAATATTCGAAAATAGTCAAAACATAGTCTGGGGACTTTTTTTGCACTTTTTTTGTCCCAAGTCCGCTCGCAGGGGGACATGCCCTACCTGACGGCACGGTGTATGGGCGCCGTCCTCATATGATGCGGCAGGGGGGAGGCGCGCCCTTGCTCTCGGTCAGGCTTTCCACCGAGCTCGCGACGCGCAACCTTGGCGCGTCAACGCGTTCCCGCGGGGGGGGGAGCCCAGGCCTTCCAGCTGGGGTCCGAGCAGGCGGGGCCCGAGGACGGCGCCGAGTCGCCGATGCATCGGCAAGGCGGCTCGACGAGGAGCCAGAGTTTCTCCACGTCGACGTCGCCGATGCATTGCCGACGTCGCCGATTTATCTGCAATGCATCGGCGATGCATCGGAGACTTGGATGCCTCCGGGGGCCGAAGTCGGGTTCAGGGAAGCGGTCTTGTCGGCGTTGGGGTTGGCCGAGTCCCTCCAGATCGATGCTCGGGAGGCCCGAGTGCTGATCCGACTCATCATGGCCCCGCGGCGGCATTTCCACGGCCGATGGGTCAGTGCTCGGTCGGCTCCGGTGGCACTCGAGCAGCTCCCTCGGAGCGCAGCGCTGACCTGGCCGTTTTTGCTGCTCCGTGTGAAAGGTTTCGCGCCAGCCTCGAGCGTAGTCCTTATTGAGGCTCCTCCGAGGCTTGGCCCGCGATCAGACCCGCCGCTGCTGCGCTTGCCTTCCAGGGCGAATGCGTAATCTGCTGCGCTCCCCTTTTAGGCCCTTCTTCTTCCTCGCCCCTCCTCGACGCGCCATTCCGACCTCTCGAGGAAGAGGAGGCCTCGCACAGGGCGGAGAGCGTGACTGGCCCCAAGGCCACCAGGCCGCCCAGCAGTGCCGGCATGAAGAACCTCGAGCCCGAGGAGGAGGAGGAGGAGGAGGAGACCTCGGGCATCAAGCCACTGTTCTCGGAGGACGAGGAGGTGACGCACAGGGCGGAGAACGTGACTGGCCCCAAGGCCACCAGGCCGCCCAGCAGTGCCGGCATGAAGAACCTCGAGCCAGAGGAGGAGGAGGAGGAGGAGGAGGAGGAGACCTCGGGCATCAAGCCACCGGTCTCGGATGACGAGGAGGTAACGCACAGGGCGGAGAACGCGACAGGCTCCAAGGCTACCGTAACGCCCAGCAGTGCCGGCGTGAAGAACCTCGAGCCCGAGGAGGACGAGGAGGAGGAGGAGACCTCGAGCGCCAAGCCATTGTTCTCGGAGGAAGAGCAGGGAACGCACAGGACGGAGAGCGCGACTGGGTCCAAGGCTACCGTAACGCCCAGCAGTGCCGGCGTGAAGAATCTCGAGCCGGAGGAGGAGGAGGAGGAGACCTCGGGCATCAAGCCACCGGTCTCGGATGACGAGGAGGTAACGCACAGGGCGGAGAACGCGACTGGCTCCAAGGCTACCGTAACGCCCAGCAGGAGGACGAGGACGAGGAAGGCGAAGCCGGAGGAGGAGGAGGAGGAGGAGGAGAAGACTTGGGGTATCAAGCCACTGTTCTCGGAGGACAAGGAGGGGACGCACAGGGCGGAGAACGTGACTGGCTCCAAGGCCACCAGGCCGCCCAGCAGTGCCGGCGTGAAGAACCTCGAGCCAGAGGAGGACGAGGATGACGAGGAGGAGGAGACCTCGGGCATCAAGCCACTGTTCTCGGAAGACGAGGAGGTATCGCACAGGGCGGAGAACGTGACCGGCTCCAAGGCCACTGGTCCGCCCAGCAGTGCCGGCGTGAAGAACCCCGAGCCGGAGGAGGACGAGGAGGAGACCTCGGACGTCAAACCGCTGCTCTCGGAGGACGAGGGTGAGGTCACTCACGGGCGGAGAAAGTGACTGGCTCCAAGGCCACCGTGGAAGGGTAAACCACTGTACCCGTGCCGTGGAAGGATCGGGCCGATCCGATGTCATTTCGATTGTCGACGATCTCAGAAGGCCTTCTGCCTGCGTGGCGCAGTGGTGTGCCCTGTGTTAGGTCTGGCGTGTCTACCTACAGGCGGATTTTGGAGGAAAAACAGAAAGAGATAGTGCAAACATTCCTCGAAACAACCAAAAATACAACAAATCGTCCTCAGATCTGTGTTGACTATATGATCGTTTTTATTCCCCACATCCTGAGTGGGGTTCTTGTTTTCCCAGAACACCCTCTCCTTCCCACCCACCTCCCGCTCCATCTTCCATACAGCACAATGTTATTCCTACCACACACACCATACCATACCATAGTTCCTACCACACATACCATACCATACCATACCATACCACACCATACGTACCATACCGTACCGTACCATACCATACCATGGCTCATAACATACCGTACCATACCATACCTACCTCCAGGGAGGCCCCGCCTGAGCGAGGAGGGTATCGGAATACCATACTATTTACATGGTTTCGTGCCCCTCCCACCCCTCCAGGGAGGCCCCGCCTGAGCGAGGAGGGTATCGGAATACCATACTATTTACATGGTTTCGTGCCCCTCCCACCCCTCCAGGGAGGCCCCGCCTGAGCGAGGAGGGTATCGGAATACCATACTATTTACATGGTTTCGTGCCCCTCCCACCCCTCCAGGGAGGCCCCGCCTGAGCGAGGAGGGTATCGGAATACCATACTATTTACATGGTTTCGTGCCCCTCCCACCCCTCCAGGGAGGCCCCGCCTGAGCGAGGAGGGTATCGGAATACCATACTATTTACATGGTTTCGTGCCCCTCCCACCCCTCCAGGGAGGCCCCGCCTGAGCGAGGAGGGTATCGGAATACCATACTATTTACATGGTTTCGTGCCCCTCCCACCCCTCCAGGGAGGCCCCGCCTGAGCGAGGAGGGTATCGGAATACCATACTATTTACATGGTTTCGTGCCCCTCCCACCCCTCCAGGGAGGCCCCGCCTGAGCGAGGAGGGTATCGGAATACCATACTATTTACATGGTTTCGTGCCCCTCCCACCCCTCCAGGGAGGCCCCGCCTGAGCGAGGAGGGTATCGGAATACCATACTATTTACATGGTTTCGTGCCCCTCCCACCCCTCCAGGGAGGCCCCGCCTGAGCGAGGAGGGTATCGGAATACCATACTATTTACATGGTTTCGTGCCCCTCCCACCCCTCCAGGGAGGCCCCGCCTGAGCGAGGAGGGTATCGGAATACCATACTATTTACATGGTTTCGTGCCCCTCCCACCCCTCCAGGGAGGCCCCGCCTGAGCGAGGAGGGTATCGGAATACCATACTATTTACATGGTTTCGTGCCCCTCCCACCCCTCCAGGGAGGCCCCGCCTGAGCGAGGAGGGTATCGGAATACCATACTATTTACATGGTTTCGTGCCCCTCCCACCCCTCCAGGGAGGCCCCGCCTGAGCGAGGAGGGTATCGGAATACCATACTATTTACATGGTTTCGTGCCCCTCCCACCCCTCCAGGGAGGCCCCGCCTGAGCGAGGAGGGTATCGGAATACCATACTATTTACATGGTTTCGTGCCCCTCCCACCCCTCCAGGGAGGCCCCGCCTGAGCGAGGAGGGTATCGGAATACCATACTATTTACATGGTTTCGTGCCCCTCCCACCCCTCCAGGGAGGCCCCGCCTGAGCGAGGGTATCGGAATACCATACTATTTACATGGTTTCGTGCCCCTGCCCCTACCCCAGGGGAGGCCCCGCCTGAGCGAGGAGGGAGGAGGGCCTCGAGGATCGGAATACCATACTATTTACATGGTTTCGTGCCCCTCCCACCCCTCCAGGGAGGCCCCGCCTGAGCGAGGAGGGCATCAAGAACATGGGTCCCACAAAACCGTTAATCTCTTTATGTGGGGAACTCCGTTAGCATAATTCATTGTTTTGCCGATCGGCGCGGGCCCCCCAACCCCCCCCCCTGCCCCCCTCCAATGGAGTGGATCTTGGCTGTTTGGGGGCGCCTTCTTCGAGCAGGTGGGGTCTCCCCCACAATAGACGCCTCGTTCCAAACAGCCGCAATAAGCAGAGGTCTGGAGTCAGATCCCCCCCTCCCCCCCCCTCTTCCGACCAATGTCGAAACGCCAAATAAAAACAATATGGCCATCTGCAAATATTCCTCCTACAGAAGGACATGCCCGACTTAAGCACGGTGGTTGCCGAGCCGCCCCCCGCGGAGGTTGAGGTCTCGCAGGCGCGGGCGTCGGCGGATCGTGGCAGGTAAGCGACGCCAAGCCAGTTGCTCCAGAGGGGTTGCTGAGCGTGGTCTGCGTGCTCAGGGCGTAGGCGGACGAGGGGGGAGGAGGAGGAGGAGGAGGAGGAGGAGGAGGAGGACGACGAGGAGGAGGAGGAGGAGGAGGAGGAGGAGAGGAGGAGGAGGAGGAGGAGGGAGAGGAGGGGAAGGGGTGGAGATTCCTCCTCCCCCTCCCCCTCCCCTTCTTCCTCCTCCTTCTCCTTCTCCTCCTCCTCCTCCTCCTCCTCCTCCTCCTCCTCCTCCTCCTCGGAATGAGGAGGAGATGGCGGAGGAGGAGGGGCACAGGAGGAGCAGAGGAGAAGGGAGCAGAGGTGGCAGGAGAAGGAGGAGATGGTGGATCAGGTGGTGAGGCAGGGGTGGGAGGAGAAGGATGAGGAGGAGGAGGAAGAGGATGAGAACGTGGAGGAGGAACGAGGTGGAGGTCGGAGGAGGGCAGACGAGGAGATGGGTGAGCCAGGGGGAACGGGGACATGCACATGATGATGATGCTGGTGCTGATGCTGTTGATGATGCTGCTGATGATGCTGTTGATGGTGATGCTGATGCTATGATGATGGTGATGCTGCTGCTGATGATGATGATGATGCTGATGCTGATGATGAGGATGAGGATGAGGATGCTGCTGATGTTGATGATGATGATGTTGATGATGATGGTGGTGGTGGTGCTGGGGATGATGAGGAGGACGAGGAGGAGGAGGAGAAGGAGGAGGAGGAGGAGGAGGAGGGGCATAATGATGAAGAGGAGGTGGAGGAGGAGGAGGAGGAAGAGGAGGAGGAGGAGGAGGAGGAACGAGGTGGAGGTGGGAGGAGGGCAGACGAGGAGGTGGGTGAGCCAAGGACATGCGCATGATGATGCTGGTGCTGATGCTGATGATGCTGCTGATGATGCTGTTGATGGTGATGCTGATGCTATGATGATGGAAATGCTGCTGATGCTGATGATGAGGATGAGGATGAGGATGAGGATGAGGATGTGGATGATGATGCGGCTGATGTTGATGTTGATGTTGATGATGATGCTGATGCTGCTGATGATGATGATGCTGATGCTGATGATGATGACGATGCTGATGATGATGATCATGTTGATGATGATGATGATGATGATGATGATGATGATGATGATGATGATGATGATGATGATGATGATGATGGTGGTGGTGGTGCTGGTGATGATGAGGATGACGAGGAGGAGCAGGAGGAGGAGGAGGAGGAGGGGCAGAATGATGATGAGGAGGTGGAGGAGGAGGAGGAGGAGGAAGAGGAGGAGGAACATGTGCAGGAGGGAGAGGAAGTGCTGGAGGGAGAGAAAATCGGTGGGGGAGGGCTTGGAAGTAAACAGAGATGGTGTCAGGGCGGGCAGCGGAGAAGGGAAGAATCGAAAGCCGCACGGTCGTGTTCGTGCTGTTCGTGATGTGCGCGCGGGGCTGTGCGCGAGTTCTCACGTTCGTCAGGGCGGATGTCCGGAAGTCGTCTTCCTGCTGCGGCGGGTGGGGATCTGCCGGATGTCCCTTCCGATGGTGTCGCGATGGTGCCCCAGCTGGTTAAACGGTGCTGTCCCGATTGGCTTTCGCTTGTGTTCAGGGTGTCTTGCCTGGTAGCCGGATGTGCCTGTCGATGGTGTCCCGATGGTGTTGTGACTGGTTCTCGACGGTGCGTCCAGATGGTGGCCAGGTGTCTCGCTCTTAACGATAGCGTCCCGATTGGTAACCCATTCGATTCAACGATGGTTTTCCGAGGATGCCCCGTTGGATTTGCCGACAAGCCCTCGGCGTGGATGGCGAGGCATAAAGGGGGAGCACAGGGGCAGAAAGCAGGAGGGGGGTATCACGAACACGTCATAGCACGGAATAGCACAGGGTAGCCGTGCATCGCATCACAGGGGGTTAGCATTGCAATCGAGGCTGGGGAAGCAGAAGAGCAGATACCCCCATCCATTGCGGGAAAGAGTGAGGGGTGTCCCCGATAAGGTTTGCATCCGCATCGCATCCCCGACTAGCAAGCCTGATTCGTTTCCCCGATTGGCGCCCACGGTTAGCGCGCCCGACCAGCTCGACGCGCCCGTTCCGCTGGCGCGCCCGACGGGCGCGCGCTCGCCCCTGGGCCGACATCCCGTTGCAGCCACGGGCGTGAAGGGATCTGATAAGCCCGTTCGGATCCCCCTCTCTCTGAATTGAACCCCGCCCCACCAGACAACGTCCTTCGTGTTTGCGTTGTGCGTCCGAAGCGCTTTGTGGGCCCTGGAAACGGCAGGGCCGTTTTTTTCACCGTTTCCCCAAAAATGTCCCTTGAAAATGGAAACGGCAAAAAAACGGCGACCGGAAACGGCAAAAGAAACTGCTCCAGGATTGGAACCGGAGCCGGAACCGGTCAAAAAACGGCGACGGAACCGGTAACAAAACGGCGTCGGTACCGGCAAAATAACGGCAAAACGGAACCGGGAACAAAAACGGCCTTGTCGTTTCCAGGGCCCACTAAGCCTGAGCGCCTCCTTGCTTCTCCCCCGCCCGTGGTCCCCCCTTGTCTTTTCCTTTCCTTCTTGCGCGCCGGGCAGTTTGCCGTTCGGTGCCCCCGATTGGCCCCGCGCTGGTGCGGATGGCCTCCGCCTCGCCGCCGACGAAAAAGTTTGTGTCATGCGTGACGTGCGTGCGTGCGAAGCTGTGCGGGAGTTCCCCACGTCGTCAGGGTGGTTGGTGGGGAACGGTCCTGCTGGTCCTCCCCGAGCGGACGGCATCTGTCGGGTGCGCCTACGGTGTCTCGATTGCGTGGCAATGGCTTCTCGATCGTATCTCCAGAGCTGTTCGATGTTGTCCCAATGATGACAATGATTGGCTTTCGATGGTCAGGAGAGGAACGATGAGGAGGGAGGGGGTGGAGGGAGGAGGCGGAGGAGGAGGAGGAGGAGGAGGAGGAGGAGGAGGAGGAGGAGACAGAGAGGAGACCCTCTCCTCCACCCCCTCCCTCGGCTCGATCGCTCTCCCTTCTTGCCCCTCCCCACTTCCCCCCCTCGATCCTCCCTGCTCGGCCCCCTCCACCCCCCCTTCCTCCCCCTTCCCCCGTCCGCCCCCCGCGGCGCGGCGGCGGCGGGCAGCGCTCCCCAGGCAGGGCGGCTGCCTCCTCCCCCCCTCCCTGGCGGGCGCGTGAGGCGGGGGCGCGCCGGCTCCGCGCGGGGCCCCGCCCGCGCGGCCTTTTGGGGGGGGGGGGGGGGGCGCCGGTTCGCCCCGAGGGGAGGAGAGAGTCAAAGAGCCGGCTGCTGCCGCAGCCCAGACGCCTCTCGTCTCCCTGCCCGTGTGTGCTCTCTTGCTCCCGCTCCTCCCGCCCCCTCCCCCTCCCTCGCCCCTCCCGTCCTCCCCCCCCGTCTCCTCCCGCGTCCTGTCTCTTCCCTCCTCCGCCCTCCTCCTGTCCTCATCCCTTCTCTCTCCTCCCTCCACGTTCCTTCTTCTTTCTCCTCCTCCTCCCTCCGCTCCTCCTTCTGCTGCCTCGTCGTCGTCCTCCTCCTCCTCCTTCTGCCTCGTCCTCCGTAGCCATTTTGGCTCACGAGTTTCTGGGTTGCCGCACGTCCCCGATTGGCCGCCCGTCCCCGCCGAGAGCGGGAGTCTCTGTCATGGCGGCTGCTGGATGCTGAGGCGCCTGGGGGCTTGCCTCTCCCACCTCAGAGAGTGGGACCGCCACAGCTAGTGCTCACTGCGTGTTTCTGTTCTGCCCCACCCTGCTCGTGGGCCCCGTGCTGCATGACGGGGTCGCTCCTGTCTGCAGGCCCTCGTGCACAGGCCCCCGCTCACCGAGGCGCAAGAGAAGCGCCGCCTGCGTGATGATCGACTTCGCGCTGCCCATTCAGGTCCTGGTCGCCGCTCCGTCGAGTGCGCAGCGGAGGACCGCCCCGCCGTCAAGGCGATGGCGCGGGGCGAGGAGCTCCGGCGCCGCCTGGACTGGCGACGCGGCGAGGCGACCGCACCCGGCAAGGTCTCGGCCTACCGCTCCTGGAAGCAGGGCGTGCTGGACCAGGCGGCGCACGAGGACGCCAGGAGGGCGCTGCAGCGCGCGGACGGCGCCAGGCGCGTCCGCCCTGCGGCGCCACCCGCCCCAAGTGCAGCATCGCTGGCTGCTGCGTCCGCCCGTCGGTCCGCGGCGCTTCCTCCTCCTCCTCCTCCTCCTCCTCCTCCTCCTCCTCCTCCTCCGTCGCTCCCTCCTTCTCCTGACCCCTGCTCATCTCTCGCCTGCTGGTGGTCGGTGATGGGGGGCTCAGTTGGCCAGGGTCTCCGCTGCCCGTGCTCTGCCGTGCCGCGGGCAGCTCCAGTGCAGTCGCAGTGCTTCACCTCCCCCGCCGCCTCACCCTTCCAACCCTTCCAACCTATACGCCCACGCCCACTACAACCTACAGGATCTGGAATGCTTCCCCGACTCCAGCGTTACGTGTTCTGCCCACTCTGGTCGTTTCTCCGACTCCTGTTCACACCTTTCCGACTCCGGCTCCAGCTCGGACTCCTGCCCCCAACACGTATCCTGAGGGCTCCGGCCCCCCCGCGCCGCCCTATGAGGGCCGGTTCCGCAGGACCGAACTCGCGCGCTCGCCTCGCCTCGCCTCGCCCTTCCCTCTCCGCTCTCCCCGCTCCCCTCCTCCCGCGCCCCCTCCCCCCGCGGCGCCCAGGCGAGAGCCACATTTTGAAAATGAGCCGCCGTCAATCCGTGAAGTTCTTGCTTTTTAGAAACGAGCGTGCGCGGCGTAAAGGCGGGAGCCACATGTTGAAAACCAGCCGCCCTCAATCCGTGCAACGATTGCAAAAGTTTAGCGGCGAGTGTGCGCGGCGCTAAGGTGGTAGCCATATTTTGAAAACCACCCGCCCTCAATCCGTGACATGCTTGTAAGCTTTTAAGACGAGCGCTCGCGGCGCTAGGGCGAGAGCAACGTAATTTTTGAAAACCACTTGCCCTCAAGTTGTTAAATCTTACACATGTTTAGCGAATGTGCGCGGCGCTAAGGCGGGAGCCACGTCTTGAAAACCACCCGCCTTCCCTGTGTGAAGCTGTTGCCACGTTTTTTTAAGGTTCAGGCTGTTAAGTGGTAAGGATGTCCCGGGCGAAACGCCCGGCCCGCCCTTCCGACTGGCTTCCGGGCGCGACAAGGAGGAGTTAGCCATAAGGTAAAGGAATGGAGGAGGAGCTGGAGGCGGAGTAAGAGGATGACATGGAGGGTACCCACCGGTTGTTGAAAGGAGATACCCGGAGATTCCCAGATGCAATCTACTTCAATATTTTCATGTCCTTCTCTGCATAGGGGGGGATCGGAAACTCAATATACCTTCAATGCCTTTCTATTTTGTGTTTCTACTCACCTCTTCCCACCGATGGGTATGCAGGACGCAAGGGGTAGATTTGGCGACGGAGCAGGGGACGTGGGATTGGAATGGGCAGGGGGCAAGAAGGGTAACCGGAAAGGGTGTGGGAGGGGTGATCGGGTTTACCAGGAAACGGCTGGTACGTTTGAAAAGGTGGTGCTGTCGTCGCCGTCCTCGCAGCCCTTGTCTTTGTGCTACTACCCCTTGTCATGGCCCTCATCCTGCTTCCTCCTCCTCCTCCTCCTCCATCTAGGAGCTGCTGTGGCTCTCAGCACAGCAGGAGCTCCCACCACACCTGCCACACCGTACAACCCATGGGTGGAGGTCACTAACATGCGGGGCGGCAGGCCTAGGCTGGCCTGCAGCACCTACTCTTCCTTCCTTCCACCCGCAGGAATCGTCTTCGCCATGGTACTGAGAGTTTTGGCATATAATGTTGAATGGGACGATCACACCCGTATGGAGGAGATATCGACTCTCACGCCGACCGTCAAGATTCTGATGCTCAACGGAACTGAGCGCGCCGCAATGAAGGACGAGGACGAGACGCAGGCGAACTTGCCGAACCACACTAGCGTGAAGTTCGGGTCCCGAAATTCATGGTGGCCAAACCTTTCCTACGGCCTGGCGATGATGTTCAACGCGGAGATGAAGGGCACTCTGCAGCAGATCTTGCTCCCACCAAGGTCAAGGGGCATCGCAGGGCGGATCGACATGACAAAGTTTCGCATTGGAGCACGTACGGTGGCTTTCTTTCCTCTCCCTGTTTACCTGCCGCCCAAGGGTACTACGCCGTCACTGTTGAAAGAGGCGGTCGATAAATGCACGACACGGTTCACCGAGACAGTTGACAAGCTTGGTCATCAATCATTCAGTATCATGGGAGGAGATCTGAATTGCTCATTCGGCATCCGAAGAGACGCCACTGGGCGCAAGTACTATCGAGCTGATCATGCATATGGGATAAAAACCCAGGGATGGAAATAGCAGTTGCCGCCGTTTGACACGCAGTTCCATCGGCTCCAGCAGTTTTTCTCAGTGCATGACTACCACTACATCTCTCATCAGCCACGCGATGGGCGCAGACAACAGCATACGATTCCGTCTCCTTGCCTTCATATGTCAGATGTCCCACTACCACGGCCTCACATTGGGAGTGGTAAATGGGATGTGAATCACATTGAGCTCTGTCCATCAAGATCGAGCTCTGGTTTCACTGCCATGGCGAAGTGGCAGCCACGACAACTGCGGCAAGGATTCTTGCTCTCTGAGACTCTTGGGCGCGATGGCACTGGCACCTATAGAATAGCAGCATCACGTTGAATGTTTCACACATGCATGCATGTCGTGTAGCACGGCGCAGTGAGCACGCGATGCGCATACTTGTATACAGAGTGTGCCCTGCGCGTCCACTAAGCATGTAACTACGTATAGCTGCAGGTAGGGAGGGTTGAGCCTAGAGTTTCGCCCTCTCGTTTTGCTCTAATTAGGAGGATGGAGACGGCCTAGGGCCGACGAGGGGCCCAAGGCTATATAGGCCCTCGCGGGCTCCCTCAGGTGTCCTTCCGCCTCGCCTAATGACAGAACCAGCAGCAACTCAGGACGCTGGCAGGCGCCCAAATTTGTTAGGCTCGTGCCCCGTGCCCGAAGTCGAACTGCTGCCGAGGTCGCTCGCTCGCTCGCTCCTCCTCCATCTCTTCCTCCTTTCTGGTCCTCATCCTCCTTGTCAATTTTTATCCTCCTCCTCAATCCTCCTCCAGTTCCGTCTCCTCCTACTCCCCCTCGATCGTCAGATGCCCTGAAAATCGTCTTCAGTCCGCCTATGCCATGCTCTCGCCCATTCCCATCCCCCTCCTCGGCCCTCCCGCGCCCCTCTCTCCTCTCTCCTTTCGCTGTCGCCGCGGCCCGAGGAGGAGGAGGAGGAGGCGGAGGAGGAGGAGGATGATAATGATGATGAGGAGGAGGAGGAGGAGGAGGAGGAGGAGGAGGAGGAGGAGTAGGAGGAACCCCCGCGCCAAGAACGGCAACTGGCGCTTTCTCGTTTCTAGAGCGGGGCCACTTCCGGCCGCACTAGTGGCCTTAGGATGCCTCAGGCGTGGGTCCGTATCGCTCATCATCCGGAAGTCTTTCACTCCGCCGTACTTGCCCGAGTTCTTCCGCACATTCAATCGCCATGGCCTTTGTCTTCTTTCGGCGGCGAGCGAGGGGGGGAAGTCAGAAGGGGAAAACCTTCTGGGAAGGCGGTTGGGCTTCTCGGAAGCCCTCGCGCTTTCTGAGAGATGTTCTGTGTTTCCGGGGAGGGGTTCGAACATTTCTCAGAAGTCCGGGGGTCTTCCGAGCCTTCTGAGAAGGCCTTCTCCTTCTGACCTCCCCCTCGCTCGCCGACGACGATTCATCTGATAGCATTATAAAGTTTACCCGTATTAGTACTATTTATCGTCCTCTTCCTCTTTTTCCTCTTCTTATCTTTATTGTTGTTTTGTTAGATTGTTCGTCTAATGATCATTGCTATCATGATGATGATTGTCAGCAGTATTGCTTTGATTGGTTACCGTTCGTAGTACTATGAGTTGTGTCCATAATCACTTTAGTATTATCAGTAGTATTCGTATTATTCATCGTATCAGTATATTCACATATGTAGTATCCTTATGGTGTGTGCACTTAGCTATGCATGTATGTTTGTGTGCATACATGTATATATGTATGTATGCATGCATGTATGCATGTATGCATGCATGTATGTATGTATGTAGGTATGCAGGTATGCATGCATCCATGCATGCATGCATGCATGCGTGCAACTATGTATATCTGTATGTATGTATGTATGTGTGTAGGTGTGTGTATGTATGTATGTATGTATGTATGTATGTATGTATGTTTATATGTATGTATGTATGTATCTATGTATCTATGTATGCATGCATGTATGCATGCATGCATGCATGTATGGATGTTTGTATGTATGTATGTATGTATGTATGTATGTATGTATGTATGTATGGATGGATGGATGGATGGATGGATGGATGTATGTATGTATGTATGTATGAATGAATGTATGTATGTATGTATGTATGTATATGTGGATACATGCATATGTTCATTTATGCATTTCATTGTGTGTATTACTATTCGTTTGTTTCGCATTGTGATTATTGTTGCTAGTAGCACTCCCCTGAGAGCCGGCGTTGCGAACCATCGCAAGGTCGCTAAGCCCTGGACCCCCTCGAGGGGCATGCCTCGGGCGGCCTCGACCTGCAGCGCCCGGGAGCTCGGAGCCCTCGCCGCCCGCAGCCTCGCAAGCGGAGGGCGCCGCTCGCCCCGGGCCCGACCCTCCAGGCACCCGCCGCCCCGCCGCCCCCCGCGGCGCCTCGCCCTTCGCGCTCGGGCCGCACGCCGCGCCCGCCCGCCCGAGGGGCCCGCCGCCGCCCGGGCGCCGCCGCGCCGCCGAGCCGCGGCCGCCGCCGCGGCGGCGGCCTGGCGGATGGCGCGCCCGCCAGCGCTTGACGCCGGGGGCTGGGAGGCCTCGGGGGGAGGGGAGGAGGAGGAGGAGGAGGAGGAGGAGGAGGGAGGAGGAGGAGGAGGAGGAGGAGGAGGAGGAGGAGGCCTCGGCGCGTCGTGCCCGCTGGCGTGGCGGTCGCGCCCGCGGTCGCGCCAAGCGCTCGCCGCTGCCGCCCCGGGCCCTCGCGCGAAGCCGGCCGGCGTCGTGCCCGCCGCCGCCGCCGCCGTGCTGTTCCCCGCCGTCGTCACCGCCGCAGCCGTGCAGACCTCCCCAGCGTTTTCAAGACTTCGGGTCTGCGGGTGTTCGTTGCTTTCGGCATCCGGGGGCCCGCCCCGGGCCCCGGGACCGTCAGGAAACAACTTGCTGGATGGAAATGGGGGGCCCCCTCACGGGGTGGTGACCACACCGTGTGGTCAGTCGGTGGGGATCTGGAGTCACCGCACGGTCTTAGGACTCGGGTCGTTCTCCCAGGATGTCTCGGGCGACAGGGGCCACCAGGGTCCCAAACCCGTGTGGTGACGTACCCTGCGGTGAGGTCTTTGCGGATTTTGAGTTCACCGCCGGGTCTGTCACCACAAGGTTCTGGGACCCCCAAGGGAAGCCCATCCCAGGCAAAGGGTCGGAACTTCGGGGACCCCGCACCCGGAAAAACAATACATCGGATCTCTGGGGCCGTCGCCGCGCACGCCGCCGCGTCGTGCTGGTCGCAGCCGTCCTCGCCCGCGGGCCCCGTGCCCGCCGCCGCCGCCGCCGTGTCGGTCGTCGCCAGACCCCCGACGTCATATATTCCCAGACATGATCGCGTCGTACAAATCAGTATGGGAGGTTTTTGGCCGTTTCCAGCCCCTGAGGGCCCTCGCCGGGCCTCCGGACCGTCAAACAACGACTCATGTTGAAAAACCGGTTCCGGGGAAAGGGTCGGGACTTCCAGGGGCCCCGTATTGAAAAAACCAGGACGTCGCATTTCTGGGTTCTTGTCGCAGCGTGGACCCCATCGGAGGTCCCGACCCCCATCCCCCAGGACCGGCCTTGGATCCTGAGCCGTTTCTTCGTGGCCCTCGGGCGCAGCGAGAGGTCCCCCTATAGAGGCCGCAAGCGGTAAGACCCTCCCTTCGGGATTTTTGCACGACGCGAGACTGTCCGGGCCGCCATCGTCGCCGCCGGCGGCCGCCGCCGCCGCCGTGGCCCGAGGCCTCCTACAGCGCGCTCTCGGCCGCCGGCGCCGCGGGCGCGCCGCTCGACGACGCGCAGGTCCTGGCCTCGCCGCCGCGCACGCGGTCGCGGGTGCCCTCCAGCGACAACCTCTTCGTGGACCTGGCCTCGTGCGGCAAGGAGGGGCTGTCCGCCAGGATCGGGTCCCACGAGCCCTGCGCGGCACGAGGGGCTGGCCTCGTCCTCCTCCTCCTCCTCCTCCTCCTCCTCCTCCTCCTCCTCCTCTTTACCTTTCTCCTGCTCCTTCTCCTCCTCCCCCTCCTCCTCCTCTTCCACCACCTCGTCCTCCTCCTCCTCCTCCTCCTCCTCCTCCTCCTCCTCCTTCTCCTCCTCCTCCTCCTCTCCCCCCTCTTCGTCCTCCTCTTCCTTCTCCTCCCCCTCCTCGTCCTCTTCCTACGCGTCAGAAACCTTCGCTGGAGTGACCTTTGGTGCGGGGCCCATGGGGTCCCCCCGGTCACGGAACGAGGTGCGATAGCATCGCCTGGCGCTCCTGGTTTGGACCCCCCCGCGCCCCCCACACAGCCGCGCACCAAAGATCATTCTTGCCCAGGGTCGCTCTTGCGCTTTGCCGAGAAAATTGCAGCAGAAAGTCTGGGTCCAGGGCTTTGTTCACGATGTTTCGAGCTGCTGCATGTCTCTCGCCACGTCGGACCTCGGGGACTGGGGGTGGTGGTGCTTGGGTGACGTTCGTTTTAGTGTCCGAATTCGAGGAGAGGGAGTGTTACAAGACCTGATGCATGCAGCCTCTTTCGCCCCCCCACCCGCGGGCGCTTTCCTCGCCACATCGGCGCCTCTGGCGCCGTGAGGCGCCGAATACAGCCAGACGCGTGAGCTGCTTCGCTAACCCATGCTGCAGCCAGACAGCACCACAGGGTGAGGACTCTCCAGGGGCACCCCCGCATCCGTGCATCGTCGGCCCACCCTTGTCCATCATCGTTCCTCACCGAGCGCGTTCCACTACTCGGAAGTGCCAACTCGCAAACGTCAAAGCAAACTCCCGTGTTTGCCTCGACGTAAGGGATCGTGAATCCCCCGCGGCGGATCCAGGCCATTTGCGAGTAGTTACTCTGCGAGTAGTGGAACGCTCTTGTCTACAGACAACGCGTCTAGTCAGGACGCGCGCCTCCATCTAGTCTGCCCTTGTGTCTTTGCCGCTGCGGCCCGTCCTCTGCCGTTTTCGCTGGTCGCCCACCGCCCAGAGAACAATCCCAGCATCGGCCTCCGAGGGCTTTGCGTCCTTACCGCCCGTCCTTAACACAATGCACGCTTTGACCGCGGTTACCCTGCGAGTAGTGGAGCGCGCTTGAAAAGATTCTTGAAGGGGGGGGCATCATCGCCGCAGGCCGCCTGCCCCCAAGAAGCCTCCGCGGGGGCTCCCGCGCACCCTCCTCCTCTTCCTCCTCTTTCTCCTCCTCCTCTTCCTCTCATCCTCCTCCTCTTCTTCCTCTCCTCCTCCTCATCCTCTTCCTCTTCCTCCTCCTCCTCCTCTTCCTCTCTTCCTCTCCTCCTCCTCCTCCTCCTCCACCTCCTCCTCCTCCTCTTCCTCTTCCTCTTCTCCTCCTCCACCTCCTCCTCCTTCTCCTCCTCTTTCTCCTCCTCCCCCTCCTCCTCCACCTCCCCCTCCTCCCTTTCCTCCCCCCCCCTGGCCAGGACCAGCCAGTTCCTGGACGGCCTCCAGCGGTACAGCGAGGTGACGTCCCCGAGGGCCGAGGTCGTCGGCTTCGCGGGCAGCGGCATGCGCCAGGGCTCCGTGGCCAGCGGCGTCTTCACGCTGGTGGCCTCGGCCATGGGCGCCGGGTGTCTGTCCCTGCCGCGCACTTAGGTGCCCTGATACGCCAGTCTGGACTGGACGGAGCCAGGACGAGTAGAAGAGCGTTCCGGGACGCTCCGAGAATGCCGCGGCGCCCGAGGCATTTGCCAAAGCCGCCGCATCTCAGAGACTCTCGATCTGTCTTCCCCCGATGTTGTCCTCGTCCCAGCTTCGTCTTACATGACACGCAGCACGTTCCATGCTCAGAACGTCCGCGTCAGCACGCTGCGTACTGGCTCGGCACGCGCTGGGCCGCGTGCTGGCTCAGACCTGCGCGTGCCATCTCCGTGTTGTGTTGAGCTCGGTGTCAACACGCTACAGTGGAGACCCATGCCAAGAAGAAAAAACCCTGCTCGCCTCCAGGGTGCCCTGGGTTTCTTGGGATCCAATGGTCTTGCGACGGAGAGCGCGACTTTCCCACATGAAGAATCAATGGACGTCCTGGGGTCTAAGGTTTCGGTTTCCTGTGGAAGGTTTCTCCTGGACTAGCCTAAATCGGGCATGTCCCCCTACAGGAGGAATATTGAAAAATAGTTGAACAAATTGTCTGGGAACGATTTTTCGCTTATTTTTTGATTATGTTAGAATTGCATTCGTCCAAACATCCGCCCGTAGGAGGACCTGCCCGACCTAAGACTAGTTTCCACTGTGCGTGTTGCGTGCTGCGCATCGGGGCGGCTGAGGCCGCACATGTTCCGGCGCAGCGGCGTGGGCCTGGGGCTTGCGCTGCTCGCCTGCGGTGCCCTGCTCGCCCACGTCGGGCTGGTGGTGCTGATGAGCTGCGCCAGGTGCGCCCCCGAGGAGGGGCGAGGCGAGGCAGCGGCAGTTGGCCTCGGGGCGGCACCCTCGTCGCGCGGCTGGTCGCAGCTCGGGGAATCAGGACGGGGCTAGGACGAGGATGGATCCTCCTCCTGCTCCGTCTCCTCCTCCTCCTCCTCCTCCTCCTCCTCCTCCTCCTCCTCCCTCCTCCTCCTCCTCCTCCTCCTCCTCCCCTCGCCTATCCACCATCATCAGCGGGCTCGGCCAACTGATGACCAGAGGGGGCTAAGACGAGGATGAATCCGCTTCCGTTCCAGGGCGTTCCGAGAACGCTCGCAGAGCAATCCGAAGCGCTCTGAGAAGGCCGCGGCGCACCAGACGTCCTCAAGAGCCGCCAGATCTCAGAGATGCTCGATTCATCCTCATCCGATTTGATCCTCGTCCTGCCTGGCCTCGTCTATGAAACTGAGACCCCGGGAGGCCAGAACCCCGGGGAGC
>CAUYUJ010014614.1:67500-102500 GCA_963575745.1 Prorocentrum cordatum
TGTTGCTTCCAAAGCTCGCCCGTGGGAGGAGATGCCCGACCCAAGTTCGGCTCGTGCCCCGCCAGGTCGCCCGCCGCCTCGCGGAAGCCGCCGGCCGCACCGCGGCGCTCGCCGCTGCGGTCCCTGCTCCGGCAGGCCCCGCACGTGGCCCTCATCGCGGCGGTGCTCGGCGCCTGCGCCGCGCTGGCGATCTGGTGCGAGGCCCACGTCGGATTTGTTGGCCGGCAGGCTACACATTGTTGACTTCAAATTCTTCGACTGTTTTTTGAATTTGTGGGGGGCAAAGGTCCTTTCATTCCCAATTGTTTTATCCTGGGCCTCTTGCTGGCCACGAGGGGGCCAGGAACAATTAGAAAGGAGCACAATTAGAAATGAGCACGATTAGAAGTGAACGACGTGTAGGGTCATCGAGCACATAAGAACCCTTACCTTGAGAGCATCAGGGATCATACTTCTGGGCGTTTGGGTCTGATGCATCTGCAGGGAAAGCCCCCTGTCCCTAATTCATCTGGCCTTCCTGACTCAGGTCCCCTCCCAACGGGTAAGGGATCATTTCTAGGTTCATCATCGGTTGCAACTCCTGGGGGCGTCGATGCAGCATCGGCTCTGGTGTCTACCCGCGGTCGACGAGACAGCGTTTCTGTTTATCCCCTGGCGACCCGGTGCGAGGCTCCCGCCGGACTCTCCGGCTGCCTGCCCCCCCCCTTCCGACACTCCGCCCCAGAGCGGGACGGGATCAGAGCCCGGCGGAGCCCTGGGAGAGGCTGCGGCCGGGGGCCTCTCTCACCCAGGAGGCGAAAAAGCACGCAGGCACAATTAATCGCCGTTCCCCCCGAAAAGATGGGAAGATAGGAGCAGTGGGGGGAAAGACAGAAACCCAGAAAACATGGGGAAACATGTGGGGAAACAGGGGATTTGTGTTTGTTTATTTGTGTGTCCCAGTTCCCCTTCGCTCACGAGCCGGGCCTCCCCCCCAAACTGGCGCGAGGCCATCGCGGACGTGATCGGCCTCCTCGCCGCTCTTGCCTTCTCTTCCTCCTCCTCGTCCCTCCTCGCCCCCTTCCCGTCCGTCCCCCCCTTCCCCTCGTTTTCCCTCCTTCCTAACCCCCATTCCTCACATCTCCCCCCTCCCTCCCTCCTCGCTCCCTCCCTCGCCGTTTCGTTTCCCTGCGCGAGGCCATCGCGGACGTCATCGGCCTTTTCGGCAGCTTCTTCGGGACGCTGATCTGCCTGGTCTGGCCGTGCAGGATCTACCACTCCATCATGGGCAGGCTCCACTCGAGGCACGCGTGGGCTCAAGAGAGAGAGAGAGAGGGAGAGGGAGAGAAAGTCAGGAGGTGAAAAAAAACACAGACACAAGTAATCGTCGATTCCAGGAAAAATCCGCCGATCCGGCGTGTGAGTTTCTGAGAGCGTGGGCTTGAGCTCGCTCAAGCTTCGCTCTGGGGGGGGGGGATCCGGTGAATGAATTATCCACGCAATTCAGTGAACGCTCCAGCGCGGGGGGGGGTCCAAGAATCGAGGGGGGGGGGGAGCTCGAGCGAGGACGGGGGGGGGGGTCGAGCTCAAGCGGGGGGGGGGGTCCAAGGAGGAAGCTCGAGCGGGGACGGAGGGGGGGGTCGAGCTCGAGCGGGGGGGGGGGTCAGCGCGGGGGGGGGTCCAAGCATCGAGGGGGGGGGGGGGAGCTCGAGCGAGGACGGGAGGGGGGGGTCGAACGGAGGGGGGGGTCGAGCAGGGCAGCGGGGGGAGGAGGGACGTCGTCGTCATCGTCGTCCGTCGTTGACCCGGTCGTCGGTCGTCGTCGTCGTCGTCGTCGTCACCGTCCGCCGTCCGTCCCCACACGCATCGGGAGCGCCCCGGATCGGCGGCACTGGCCGGAGGCCATTACAATATTGGAAAATCTGGGAAGATATGGGAAGTGGGGGTGGAAAACAATGACCCAGAAAATCTAGGAAAATATGGGGGATCTTGTCATTTGTGTGCATTTATTTGTGTGTCCCTGGGCCCCTTCAGAAAGGGAGAGCAGAGATAGAGACTAGAGCGAGGCACCGGGGGGCAGAGGTAGAGAGACGGGGGAGGGGAAACAGTCACGCAGCGCCGTCTGCTGGCGTCAGCGCGTGGGCTCGAGAGAGAGAGAGAGAGAGAGAGAAAGGGAGAGCAGAGATAGTTCGGGCCAAGAGAACTATGCACACGCACCGATCTTGGCAAGGCCCATCCTTGACCCAGGGTCGGTGCATATCCCTTCCTTGCCAAGGCAGGAGGGCGTATGCACCGATCCTGGGCTCAGAATGGGCCTGGCCAGAGTCGGTGTATGTGCATGGTTCTTTTCCCTCTAACAGAGAGCAGAGCGAGGCACCGGTGGACAGAGGTAGAGAGTCGGGGGAGGGGAAACAATGACGCAACGCCGTCTGCCGGCGTCGGCGCTCGCCTGTTTGCCTCCACGCCTGGACTGTTCGCTGGCCATGCTGGTGTGTGCTGCTTCTTCAGCTTGAGGTGCATCGCCGCCCCTGTAGGAAAGTCGGGGAGGAGGGAGGAGGAGCAGAAAGAGGATAAGGGCGCAAGGAGGAGGGAGGAGCTAGAGGAGGAGAAGGGGCACGATGTTGAGGAAGACAAGGAGGAAGAGGGAGGGAGGGAGGGAGGGAAGAGCAGAAGCAGAAGCAGAGAGGATGAGTAGGAGGAGGAGGAGGAGGAGGAGCAGGAGCAGGAGCAGGAGCAGGAGCAGGAGCAGGAGGAGGAGGGAGGACGAGGGAGGAGGAGGAGGTGGAGGAGGAGGAGGAGGAGAAGAAAAAGAAGAAGGGTGGAGGATCCGAAGGGGTCCATAAGCACTCCCAGAAAGCCCCCCTCCGATCCGCAGCCGAGGTTTACCAGTTTGAAACATATCCCGAACCCTATGTTTGGCATCACCTTACCTCGATGGTGATCTCAAGGTCTCCTTCAGTTCCCGAGTGCACACCCTTTAGATTGTGACCGCTTTTGGCTTGCCCATCTTAGCGGCCCTGAGGTCCCAATCTGCGGCCCCAGAGGTCCCGACCCCTCCTCCGGGGGTCAGTTTAAGTCGGGCCTGTCCCTCTACAGGAGGAATATTTCCAAATAGCCATCACATAGCCTGGGGACGATGCTTGGATCACTTCTGACACTGTTGGGGCATTTCCTGACTACTTTTCTATGTGTCGTCCCACGTCCGCCTGTGGAGGCACATGCCCGACCCGCGAAGAAGTCCGAGTCTGGTGCCCGAGGTGCATCGGCGTCCCCGTGGGCTATGCGCTCCTCCTGGCCACGGTGGTCGGCGCGCTCTCCTTCGTCCTGCAGGCGCCCGGGCGCGGCGGGCCCGACCCGCCCCGCGCGGCGCCCCCCCCCCCCTGGGGCAGGCCGACGGCCGCCGCCCCTCTCTCCGCGGCGGGCCCCCCCCGCGGGCACGGCCCGGGGGGCGGCCCGGAGGAGGGCCGCGTCTCTCGGGGAGCCCATGGGGCCACGGAGAACGGAGAAGCGAAGCCCGCGCGAGAGGGCTGCCGCACGGAGGGTCTGCTGCCTCATCGCAGGACGGGCCGCCCTCCGCCCCCACACGCTTGGCATCGCTCGGACGTTTTTTTTTTTTTTTTTTTTTTTTTTTTCTTTTCTCCTCTCGGCGAGGACCATCGAGGAGCATCCTTGATCATTCCGCGAAAAATCCACGCACGAAACCTGAAAACAAAAACACAGGAAATGGACGTCCGAGCGATGGCCAGCACGGGGAGACCACCCTCCTCACGTGCAGGGGGCGCCGCTCGCCCATGGGCGAGGAGCTCACGCACCACGCTTGCGGTACCAGTGTCACGGTTCGGGGAGGAGGAGGCGGAGGAGGAGGACCAGTGCAAGCCCGAGACTCGTCTCAGGTATTGCAACATAAACCCTCCCTCCCAGTGCCTTTTTTCGCAGGTCCTTACAGGAGATCATGTTCACTTAAGGGAGTGCCCCGCTTGAAGACCACCGCTGAAGAATCTGGACACGTGCCAGAACACCGTTCCTGGGAAGCCAACGCCGCGAATCACCGTTACTGTTGCGCCCTGACGATCCTGAGTCGTGCCAGAACACCACTACTGGGACATCGTGTCAAAACACCATGCCTGGGACATCTGCGTTGAAACACCCTGGAACTGCTGCTGAGACTGCTGCCCTGGAAGTGAATGTGCGCGGCGCTGAAAGCGAGAGCCACATGTTGTAAGTAGTTGCAATCCATCTGCGGCGCTCTCGCAAACTTTTAAGACGGATGTGCGCGGCGTTGAGGTTAGAACCACATGTTGAACACCGCCTGTCCTCCATCCGTGACGCTCATGCAAACGTGTCCGCGGCGTGCAGGCAGCCACCTCATTTTGAACACCGCCCGCCCTCCATCCGCGAAGCTGTTGCCGACGTTTATATCACATGTGCACGGCGATCAGGCAGCCGCCACAGGTTGAAAACAACCCGTCTTCATTCGCGAAACAGCTACAGCTTCTAAGCTCCATGATCATAGCATGGTGATAAAGTCTCAGGCGAGACGCCAAGCCCGGCCTTTCGACCGGCCTCGTTGTGCGACGAAGAGGATTTAGTTTAAGTTAAAAGAATGGAAGGGGAAGAATGGATCGCGGCGGGCCATTTCGCGATTCGACTCGAAGTGAGAGTGACCTTGTGCCGTAGTGGCGTCTGGTGCGGGCCCATTGGGGACCCCCGATCGCTGAGCGCGAAGCGGTGGCAGCGGTTTGCGTCGAGGACCTCGAGGCCCAGGCGGCCATGCCCAAGCCCGCCGCAGCGACGCCCCCTGAGAGGAAAAGCGTCGTGCTTTGGTACAAGAGGAACTTCTGCGGCGCCGCGCGGGTGCCCTTCGGCAGCGGGCACCTGGCGCGCGCTATCGGGAATAAGGCTGACCCCTACAGCAAGGCTAAGATGATCAAGGCGGCGGAGAAGCTCGTATAGTTGCTCCACGATAAGAATTAGCTGCCCGCGCAGATTTCCGCCAACATATGACGCGCGACATGGCGAAACATGACAGGGATTGACAGAACAACCCCTGCGAACAGAAATGCACGACGTTCCCACATGGCGGGGCGCGCGCCTCCGCGGATTCAGCCGCGCCCTCTGCGAGCGGAAGGGCGGCGTGATCTCGGAGCCCCCGCGGGGCGTTGCCGCGCGGTGCACATGCGAAGACTCGGACAGAAACGGCGCCAGCGCCGTTCCTGCGCGGCGGCTGGCGCATCGGACCGACTGCGAGCAAACTGTTTTCGGGGGCGGCATTTGCGCATGTATATGCATTCGCAGACGCGCGCAATTCAGGCGAATTTCGACGGCGGCGGGCGGGCGACGAGTGTGCGTTGGCGACGGCGACGGCGACCGCTGCGCACGCGCAACCGCGCGCGCTCTCAGGCGCGCGCGTGCAAGTACGCACTCGCGCGCGCGCATTGCCGCGCGCGTTCGGGCGCGGAGCATATCGCTCAACATTTCGAAAGATGTATGGCCGCAGTAACTTGTAGTATATACATGTATAAGATTTGGTCAAATTGCAATCGGCAGTTTGTTTAGTCAGGCTTGTTCAACAAATTTGTTCAATTTGCTCTTCGACGGACGCGCCGCGACAGCTTGCTCTGCCTCCCTGTATATGAGGGCGCGGAGAGGAGAGGGGGTCGCGGCGAGGAAGCGCCGCAGCCCGCGTGGGAGGCGGCTCAGGCTTGAGAGGCCGCGCGGCCTCGCCGCCGCCAGGGCGCGCGCGCGCGCCCCAGCGCCTGCGGGGGGTCGGCGCGCTGCCAGCCTTGCATCTCGCCGCGCTGCCGCTGGCGCGGCAGAGCAGCAAGGGGGCGGCGCGCGCGGCAGCAGGGGAACTGACGGGGAGCGGGGGGGGGGGGGGACGCGGGCAGCACGAGCAGAGTTAGGGGGGCGGCGGGGAAGAGGGGCGCGGGGGGAGGGGGGGGGGGGGAAGAGGAGGGGGGGGGGGGATGGGGGGGGGGGCAGGGGGGAGACAAGGCGGGGGAAAGAGGAAGAGGAGAGAGGGGGGGGGGGAGAGGGAGGGGCGATCTAGAGGGGGAGCTCGGCCAGGCGATGGGCGTCGGCCCGCGCTTTGCCCCGGGCGGAGACGGCGGCGGCGGCCCGCCAGGCGGCCGCGGCAGCGGCGGGCGCATGCGCGGGGGCGGCGCGAAGTACGAGGGCGTCGCGGTCGATGACGACGACGAGGAGGAGGGAAATGAGGAGGCGGCTGACGCATTGGCAGGGCTGCGCAAGGCCCCCTTCAGCGCGCGCTCGCGCCGCCCGCCGGCCAAACGCAGGCGCCGCGGCGAGGGGGAGTGCGTCGGCGGCGGCCTGCGCCCCCCTAGCACGCGCCACCAGCGGCCGCCGCGCTGCCCGTGCGAGGCGCAGAATAATGCGCAGGGCGCGACGAAGAAGAACGCGGGCTGGAAGCGGGGGCAGCGCGGCGCCCAGAAGCCGCGAGGCGCGATCGATCATCGAGCGATCGACCGACATTTCTTCGATGCTTTGCGTTGCCACCCTGCGCAGGGGCGCCCCGCCTGCGCAGGAGGGGCGCCCCTCCTGCGCAGGAAAGCGGCGCCTTGGCGGCGGGGGGACATCAAAGAGCGCGAGGGGCAAGGGGTCGCAGAGCACGGGCGCGTCCTCGCGCCCCCCAGACCCAAGCCGACGGGGCCCAAGACTGGCCCGATGCGAATTCCCATGGTGCACTTCAACGTCGAGCCGACATTGACCGGCGACCCTGCGCCCCCGAGATCCCCGAAGCCAGCGCCGGAGAGCGCGCCAGCGATGCCGCCGCCATCGCTGCAACCACGGCCTCGCCCGCCAGCCAACCCACCGCCCAGCGACGTCCTACTCGCGCGAGGGCCATCGGCCTAAGAGCGCCTCCATGTCTCAAGCAGACCTGTTGGAAGCGCTAAGGCAAGCGGCGACAACCCCCGCGGCCGCGCAGGCGGCGCGGGAGGCATTGCACAGGCTGCGGCACACGGGGACAATCAATCGACAACCGCAGCCGGCAGTGATCGCGATGTCGCAGATGCCGCAGATGCCTTCGTTTCAGTCGTGGCCCCAGATGCCCGCAGCGCACAAGCAGCCGCTGCCCCCGCCGCCGAACGCGCCGCCCCCGACGGGGCCCCGGCAGGCCACTGCAGGGAAGAAACAGCGCTTCCCATTCCCCCCGAAGCCGCCCGTCGCTGCAGAGGCAGCAGCGGCGCCAACCACAGCGCCAGCCACGGCTCCAGCAGGAAAAGAAGCCACAGCGGCGCAGACGCCCTGTCCAGCCCCGTTGAGGAAGAGGTGGAAGAGGAAGAGCCTGGCTCGCCGCAGACGCCAGTCAACGCTACAGCGCAGCCCTGAGGCCTGCTGCCAGCGAAGCGCGAGGGAATCGCTGGAAGGGGGCGATTGCGATTCCGAGCGCGAGATCCTCTCCATGTAGTTCACTGATGCGCAGGCGCGCAAGGCCGTCGAACGAGAGCTGCAGGGGGCCGCCAGCAGCAGCGCCAGCGGCGCGGCAGCGCCCGCGGGGCCAGACCGCCAGCGCACCGCAGCAGGCGCGCCGCGGGGCGCTGCAGCAGCCGAGCCCGCGCCGGAGCCCCAGGCGGCAGCAGCGGCGGAAGCGGGCCCCCCGCCCACGCAGCAGCAGCAGAAGCAGCGACAGCCGCAGACGCCCGAGACTGCAGCACCGCGCATGCGCCAGCAGAGGATCGCGACGAAGCACAAGGGGTACCCGCCGAGGAAGGCAGCGCCGTAAGTGCGGGGGCCGATTCTGAAGGCGACCCCCAGAGGCGCGCGTGACCCGACGTCGCCAGAGAACAAGCGCGCAGCAGCAGCAGCAGCAGCTGCAGGGGCAGAACAGCCAGCGCGCAAGGCTGCAGCCCCAGCAGCAGAGCAGCAGGACAAACGCACGGCAGCTGCAGGAGCAGAGCACGAGGACATGAACGACGGCAAGAAACGCCAGCCCGGCGGAGAGGGCGCCCACGAGCCCAGCAACAAGCAGGCGAAGCCCGACGGCAACGGCAACGGCGGCAGCGCGGCCTAGGCAACCACGCGCCGAGAGGGATGGCCGCGAGCCATGAGCGCAGCTGAGCAGCACGCCCTGCAGAGCCGAGCGCGCGTCGAAGCAAGGTGGCCGCGCGCCGCGCTTCCTTCAAAAACGTCGTCATCCGTCGCATCAGCTGACCGCGCAGGATGGCGCGCCTCGAGGGGGGGGGGGGGGGCGGGTGGGAGATGCGCAGGGGCTGTGGGCAGGAGGCGCCGGCAGACGAGAAGGCGCAAGCAGGGGCCAACGCCTGGCATGGCCGCGCGCAGGCAGTAGGGAAAGGCAAACCACATTGGCAGTGGAGACGACAAAGTTGCGGCCGCACTGGTCGCGCGCCGCCGGCGAGCTGCGCGAAAACTATGCGCCGAGCTTTTTCTTTCAAAAAAATGGTTGCCCGCAAAATGTCGGTTCGCCAGTTCCTTCTTGCTTAAAGACGAAACCCATTATGTTCGGTCGGAAAAATCCGGATGCATTTGGGGGCACACGTTTGATTTGTCCTGCGTATCCCACCGTAAACGGCAAAATCTGTTCAGGCATGGCCCCTCGTTGGCATGTCATCGCAGTTTCCCCGCGTTCCTAAGCAATGTTCTATAGTATTTTGAATGTGCCTGCTATGTTTAGAACATGCGCGTAGCAATTCTTCTGATGCGATCCCTGCGCGGAGACGGCATGAGACGAATTTTATTTGCGCACGCGCGCAGCCAACATGCATGCTCGCAGTGCGCCGCGCGCAACGCGCGCGCAGCGTGCGTGGGCGGCGGCGTCGGCAGTGGCGGGCGCTTGAAATGCGTCGCAATAGAGCTCGCGCGCAACGCGCGCATAAATGTCTCCGCAAGTAAATGCCCCTTGCAGCTGCAGTCGGCGAGCCGCCCAAGCGCCGGGCAGGAGGTGCTGTGCTGCTCCAGAAATAGCCCGATCAATATTATTATTGTAGATTGCTTTGTCAGGCAAGTTTGACCATTTTCTTACAGTTCTGATGACATGTCACGATGGGCCATTTGATTCTTGCAGCTCGTGGAATATCCGCGGCGCTAGCTGTCTTTCTCTCGAGCAGCCGTATTCCCGCGGGCCGAAGCCGGCGCGGGCATTCCGTTTGACGTTAAGGGGCAATCGAATCATCTCTTGCCCCCCCCGCGCGCCGGGGCGCCCGCGGAGGGAGGCGCAGGAAGGAGAGGACGAGGGGGAGGGGTGGGGGAGAAGGATAAGGATTCACATCTTGCCATTGCGGCATTGCCTTGCCATTTGATGGGGCAACTCGACGACGTGAAACGCCGCGCGCCGCGGCCCTCCTTCCGGCTCCAGCGCCCCGGGTTTTTTAGCTGTCCTGGTCGAGCGCCCTCTGCGCTGAGCTTGCGAGCAGCGATGCAGTCGCAATTCCTCGCCCTCCTGGCGCGGGCGCCGCGCTGCCTGCCAGCGGTTGTCACTGGCGCGGCCGTGGCCGCGTGCGCCCCTGGGGGGAAGGCGAAGGCCCAGCCGAAGTGCACCACCCCCGACCACGGGGAGCTCAGTCAGATGCGCACTTCCTTGCGGCACCTGAGCTGCAGCGCATGCAGCGACGACGACAAAAGGCAAGCCGCCAAGGATATCCAGGCGCAGTGGAACAAGCTTGCGAACCAAGAGGATAAGAAACGCTTCTTAAACATGCGGGAGGAAAGCGGGCGCAGTCAGACTGCAGATTACCCGAGGTCCACCGTGCATGTCGAACAGTCTTGTGACCACGCTGAAGAAAATACATTTTCGAGCAATGACAAGTACGTTACCCCAGCGCAGACTCTCAAGCTGATGGGCTACGCTATCTCTGATTTCGACACGCGCAAGGAAGCGGTCAAATTTGCCGTCGGCTAGCACGAGGAGAACGCGAAAGAGTTCGACAGAGAAGAGACGCATCCATCCGCTACCCGTGACACACATGAGTGGTTGACCAGGTATTTCCTCGCCGAGGATGAAATGAAGGGCCCAAAAAGACTTGGGCGCAGAAGCAATACAAGGAGATCCCCTGCGGCGCAGATGCGAAGGGTGGCTCGCGCCTCGCGAGCGCATGCGACGCAGTGGGTGGGCCATCCGGACTGCCAGCAACGTCGTCCGAGTCGAAAGTGGAGGTTAAGGACGGGCGACCGTTGATCCCCGAGGTTGAGGAGGCGGCGAATAATCTCAAGACCGAAGTGGGGGAAGACAATCGCTCCCGCCCTCCCGCTCTGCTGCCTCTTGGGCCAGACGCGGCGGCAGGGGGCGGCGGGGGGGGGGGCGTTGGTCGAGTGCTACGTTTTTCCGCTCCAGGAATGGTTTGCCTGAGCTGCGCAAGCTCCACGCGTCGCTGCGCGAGTCCGGGGGCCAGCCGGCGGTGAAGGGCATGGCTTCCAAGGGGGGCAATGAGAAGAGGCCGTTGTCGGCATGCCCGCATGAGATCGAGGGCAGCGTCAATGTCCTGGGTAACTTCGCGGGCGAGTGCTACTGCATTATCGCCATGGCAGAGCAGGCGCGCGCCGCGAACGAGAAGGAGCTGCCCGTTCTCCGGAGGCAGCTTGCCGTCGCGAAGTAAATGCTTGAACGCCGCCTGACAGGGTCGAAATCTCGCAAGCGCATGTATTCCGAGCTCCTCGAGCACGCGCGAGGCTCTGGCACGCGCAGACAGGAGGGGCGAAGGGGGGGAAGAGGGGAAGGGGGATGAAGGGGGGAACAACAGGAGGATTATAGATCAAGGTGGCGATGTCTAAATACGTGCTGCCACGTATCCTGGCGGCCCTTCCCTGGCTCAATTGGCGCAGCCGCGTGCTTGAACGGCGAGTTCGCTGCCGCTGCGCCCATGGGAAAAATGCCGCAATCGCATTGTCGTTTCCCCCCCGCGCAGGAGGGCCACACATGTCGGCCCGTCGTCGGCGAAGTCTTCCGCAGTGGCTTTGCGGCTCGAGGTCCCTTGATTTCCAGAGGGCGGAAGTGCTCGGCAAACGCGCGCGTCGCCACCATGCTGCGTCTTTTCCTCACGACAGGAGGTCGAGGGCCAACGTGGGTACGCTGGCGACACCCAGCGCGTTCACCTACCCCCGATCCATATCGCTCCTGGACAACGCCCGCGCGGGAGGCAGGAGCAGGCAAGAAGCGCGTCAGCAAGTGGGCAAAAGTCGGCAGCGATGCATCCAGGAGGCTGCGGAGGCGATTTCTTCGCGGCAGTTTGCGGCCCAGGCCCTACACCGCAGGGCTTCGGGATGGATGAAGGGCCACCAAATGCGTGCGGGCGCGCACAAAGTGGGATCTCACACGCGTGAGATCCGAATCCGTGCGTGCCCGCTCGCGTTTGGTGGCCGCGCGGGGAGGCTCTGTGTCGCGAAAGGGGTACCAAATGCGTGCGGGCGCGCACGGATTCGGATCTCACGCGCGTGAGATCCCACTTTGTGCGCGCCCGCACGCATTTGGTACCCCCTGGGCCTCATGGCGCGGGGGCTCGGTGTCGCGGAGGGGGTATGCGTGCGGGCGCGCACCGGATCTCACGCTCCCACTTTGTGCGTGCCCGCACGCATTTGGTACCCCCTGGCTGGCGCGGGCTCGGTGCCGCTGAGGGGGTACCAAATGCGTGCGGGCGCGCACGGAATGGGATCTCACGCGTGTGAGATCCCACTTTGTGCGTGCCCGCACGCATTTGGTACCCCCTGGACCTCATGGCGCGGGGGCTCGGTGCCGCTGAGGGGGTACCAAATGCGTGCGGGCGCGCACGGATGGGATCTCACGCGCGTGAGATCCACTTTGTGCGTGCCCGCACGCATTTGGTACCCCCTGGACCTCATGGCGCGGGGGCTCGGTGCCGCTGAGGGGGTACCAAATGCGTGCGGGCGCGCACGGAATGGGATCTCACGCGCGTGAGATCCCATTTTGTGCGCGCCCGCACGCATTTGGTACCCCCTGGACCTCATGGCGCGCGGGCTCGGTGCCGCTGAGGCGTGAGATCCCATTCCGTGCGCGCTCGCACGCATTTGGTACCCCCTGGGCCTCATGGCGCGGGGGCTCGGTGCCGCTGAGGGGGTACCAAATGCGTGCGGGCGCGCACGGAATGGGATCTCACGCGCGTGAGATCACACTTTGTGCGCGCCCACACGCATTTGGTACCCCCTGGGCCTCATGGCGCGGGGCTCGGTGCCGCTGAGGGGTACCAAATGCGTGCGGGCGCGCAATGGGATCTCACGCGTGTGAGATCCCATTTTGTGCGTGCCCGCACGCATTTGGTACCCCCTGGACCTCATGGCGCGCGGGCTCGGTGCCGCTGAGGGGGTACCAAATGCGTGCGGGCGCGCACGGAATGGGATCTCACGCGCGTGAGATCCCATTTTGTGCGCGCCCGCACGCATTTGGTACCCCCTGGACCTCATGGCGCGCGTGCTCGGTGTCGCGGAGGGGGTACCAAATGCGTGCGGGCGCGCACGGATTCGGATCTCACGCGTGTGAGATCCCTCTTTGTGCGCGCCCGCACGCATTTGGTGGCTCTTCATCCATCCCGAAGCCCTGCGGTGTAGGGTTTAGGACGTACTTCGCAGAGGTCCGTTGTTGAAACGAGAGGCGCAGCTGCGAGCAGAAGGAGTGGGTTGCCGCCGGCTTGCCGCGCGAATGCTTTGCCCAACTGGCGCAATGCGGATGGGGGGAAAGAACTGGAGGGCGCCAGCGTCTGGCTAAAGTTGGGAAGAGTCACGCGCAACGCTGCCCCTCGGCAATGCAAGTCGGTTCGATGACTCCCGCGGGTCTGCGGGCCGACGGCGTCCCGCGCCAGCGGCGCCGCGACCAGTCGGTAGAACTCGCGCGCTTAAGTGTGCCGGGGCTGCCCACAACGAAGGAGGCGCTCAAACTGCGCATGCCCATCGCTGCGCTGATGAAGGCTTCCATGAGCACGAACGCGTGGCAAAATATTGTCAGTGTGGTTTATTTGTGTTTTCTGCTCATGGCTACAGGTAGATCCCCTGCAGCCCGCCACGACGGCAGAGTTTGGTTGAACTCTGACTTTCGCAGGAGCAAGGAGGCAGGTGCTGACCCGGGCTACAGGTCTGCGCTGGTGCAGACGCGCGCAGATTGGGGGCGCTGGAAACAAGTGCTCGGGCCCTCGCAGTTCAGGGATCGGGCGGGGCGCTGCTGGAGGTGCCGCGCGACGCCGCGGCAGGCCCCTCATTCCTCGTCTCTGTCTCCCGCGCCCCCCGCCCCCCCCCCTCGCCCGCGCAGGGCCCCAGCCGGGGCGCGTCGGCAGCGCGGCGCCGCGGCGGAGCGACGCGCGCGCGAAGACGCAGCTCATCCAACAATTACTGAAACATGATGCTATTATGTCGCCGACGACGTCAATCCCATGGGTAGACCAGTCGGTCTGGTGGACCGACTGGTTGCGCGCAGCTGGTTCTGGCGCGGCCGCAGATATGTTCTTCGCATTCGTGCAATTGAAAAGTTTACTCGCCGCGCGCGTGGCGAACAGGGCAAAGCGCGTTTGGGAACGCCTGAGTGCATTGGGCGAGCGGACGCCAGAAGCGGATCTAATCCACCCCTTGACCGCGATGGCCATCACGCGCGCAAAACATTGCGCCGCGCAGGGCAAGCTGCTGTTATCCGACCCGCGGCGCTCTGTGGGAAAACGCTCGTCGACGAGTTGTGCGACCCGAGTGTCGTTGAGGAGGCAGCGATGAGACGTGCTTTGTTGCACTTGTCTCAGCGTTGCCCTTGCTTTCGATGTGGCGGCATAAAAAGGGGGAGTTCAGTGTGACCAGCCGATCAGGTTCAGCCTGCAATGCGCCGCCGCGCGCGGCATGCGCCCCAGAGTGCATCGCATGAAACCGAAGATTCACCAATTGCTCGAGATGGGCTAAAGAGCCCTGCAGGGACATCAGCCCGATACATGTTGGACATACAGAGACGAGGACTTCGGGGGCACGGGCGCTCACTTCGCCGCGCGCCGTGGCAGCGCGCTCGCGCCTGAGGGATTCAGCGCCGCATTGATGTCAAGATTCCTCTCGCAGCCATTCGAACGAATCTTGTGATGGGATCGCTCCGGCCGACCTTCTCGAAAACATGGGTCGTCTTCCCTCTTCCTTTGCTGGGGGGGCATGCCGATCTGCCTCGGCCCCCCCTCCTCGCCCCCCCCCCCCCCCTGTTCTCCATTAGTTGTTTCTTCGTTCGTCTTCGTCGATGTGCCGCGGCCGCTTTTTGTCCGCGCGTTTTTCCTGCAAGCTGCGCCGACCTTGCTAATGATGACCGATGGCAGCCTGGGGCGCTCGATGCTCCGCGCGCGGCGCCTTCGGCGCCGGTGGCAACGTGGGGCCGCGGCGCTTCGCGCAGCTGCAGGGCGGCCCCTGGCGGCGTCGCCGCCGCCAGCAGCGCGCCCATAATTGCCGCTTGCAAGTTATCGCGGAGCTGCGGGGCGCAGACGCGCCCGCGGCCGAGCAGCTGGTCGAGGAGCGCCCGGCGATCGCGGCGGAGGCGCGCGCGGGCCAGGGCGGCGGGGGGGGCGGGCAGGCGAGTCAGCGGCGACGGCTTCGCTCAGTGGAGGCGCGCGTCGCCCGCGCGCCCTGAACCGGGAGCGCGCCCGCTGAGACAAACGTTCGCGGCGAGGGGGGCGGCGCCTCTTTTCGAGGAGAATCCGCAAGGGGAAGGGGATGGAAAGGGGGGGGGTGGAGCAGCATGACTTCAACGAGAAATTAACGTAACACCAGAGAGGAAATCGCAAGGGGCCTTTGTTATCAAATCGCGAAAATTGATAAGTAGAGCCTGTAACTCTGCATGCCCTAACTAACGATGATAGCTAATGAAAGCAGATTGGACCCCCGAGGTGGGGGCTTCCCTGGCCCCCCCCCTGCGGGGAGGGGGAGAGAGGGAAGGAGGGCCCCTCGACGTTTCCTTGGAATTCTAAACGCTTCGCGGAACCCAGCAAGCTCATCCAGAAACGATGCCCAGAGGAATTGCCTCGATCCGGGTAGTGGGCAGCACGCAGAGGAAGGGCCCCTCAGTGGAGGCCTTTTGGACCGTCTGGAGGCCGCTTGGCGGTCCTAGCGTCTTGGGTGTTTCGGAGAGCTTATTGGGGCCTTTTGGGGGTCTCTGAGGGGCCTCTTGGAGGCTTCTCGGGTGCCCATTGGGGCCTTTTGGAGCCCTCTTGGGACGCTCTTGGGAGCCTTGGGAGCGCTCTTAGAGCTCTCCTGGGCCATCTTGGAGCCATCTTGAGGCCATGGATTGCCATCGGAAGCGAAAAGGCTAGACAACCAAACGCATTAATTTCCCAAAGGTTCTGGGAGAATTTTAGCCTCTTCGGGCCCTCATGGGGGGGCTCTTTTGCCACTTGGAGCCGTCTTGGGGCCTCTTGAAGCATCGTGGGAGCCATATTGGGGCATCTTGGGGTATCTTGAGCCATTTTGGGAACCATCTTGGGCTGTCCCACGCGCTTTTGGACTCATCTCAAGCAGTGCCCCCCCCCCCCCCCCCCCCCCCCGGGAGGCCAAAGTGTAGCCAACACGTTGAGACAATTTGTGATGTTGGCATTGTTGCCGAGGCGTTTTGCAGCGTCTTGGGTGCGTTTGGGGGGCCTCTTGGGGCCTTTGGGGGTCTCTTGGGAGCTTCTCTGGAGCATCATGAGGGCCTCTTGGGGGCCTCTTGGGGTTTCGTGGCCACCTCTCGGGGCCCTCTTGGGGCGCCCTTGGGAACCTGTGGGGCGCTCGTGAGGCCATCTCGGAGGAGATCGATCGAATTAGGGGGATCTTAAGTAGCGCCGCCCCCCCAAGAGGCCAAAATGGGCGCATAACCTTAGTACAGCCAGCGATGTTGGCTTCCTCGCCGAGGCCGTTTTGGACGCCCCGGGATGAAAAGGAAGGGACATCCCTCGACGTCTTTCTGGAATCCTGTGGAGCCGCGGGATGCACGGGAGAGGCGTCGCATGTGACGTGGGACTTCCCCGGGAGTTCCCTGCCCCCCCCCCCGCGGGGAAGGGATGAAGGGCTTCCCTCGACGTCCTTTTGGAATTTCTGTGGGGCCGCGGGGTTCCCGGGAGAGGCGTCGCATGTGACCCGGGAGTTTCCCAGGATTTCCTGGGGCCCCCACCCCCCGCCCGGCGAGGAAGGGATGAAAGGGAAGGGGTTCCCCTCGACGTTTTTCCGGAATTGTTGTGGAGCCGCGGGATTCCCTGGAGAGGCGTCGTATGCGACCCGGGACTTCCCCGGGACTTCCCGGGACCCCCCCCCCGGCGGGGAAGGGGTTTCCCTGGGCGTTTTTCTGGTTCTGGACTTTTTTGGAGCCGCGGGATTCCTGGGAGAGGCGTCGTATCTGACCCGGGACTCAGGACAGCTTCGGAGAGAACAGGAAAAGATCCGAAAAGCCTGTTCCACACGCCGACACAAGGTCGGCGGATTTGCGATGGCCCTGGGGCCCGAGCAAAAAAATACGAAACCGCCCTTTTAGTGGGCCCTGGGAACGGCAGGGCCGGTTGTTTCACCGTCTCCGAAGAAAAATCGTCTCTCGAAAACGAGAGCGGCGACGACGCGGCGACCCTAAATAGCAATAGAAACGGCTCCGGGACTGGAACCGGAGCGGGAACCGGTAGCAAAAACGGCGACGGAACCAGTAAAGAAACGACGTCGGACCCAGTGACCCGATGTCGTGATTTGTTCAATACGCGGACCCCGGAAGGCTCGACCCATTCCCAAGCACCGGCTTTTCATCCTGAGTCGTTTTTTGACGGTTGGGGCCCTGCGAGGGCCCCTAAAGAGGCCGAACTTTGAGAAACATCTCAGTTTTAATTCATGGAATGCGAGGGATCTCTGGGGAACCGGCAGACAAACGGCACAACGGGATGGGCCCCCAAAAAACGGCCCTGTCGCTTCCAGGGCCCACTGAGGTCGGCCCCGGCCGCGCCCCGCTCAGGCCTCGGACTTCGCGCGCCGCGCCCTCGGGCTGTAGAGAGGCGCGCGCCCCGTGGGCGCATCGATCTCGGGCGGCCGCGCCCCTCCCCGCGCGGTTTGCCCTGTCGGGCCTGGCCTCGCCCTGCCGCCTTGCGGCCGGCCGCCCAGAGGGTCGGGGGCTGCTGCGTCGCAGAAGGAGCCCGAACCCCTTCGAGGAACCACAGAAATCACGACGGGAGGCTCTTCCGAGTCTTCGGCCTCCGGGGTGCCGGCCTCCTTTTTGAGGAGACGCTTTTTCAGAACCCCCTCGAGGACCCGATGCCAGAATGATTTGGAGCACCCGGACAAATGTCGAATCGGTGTCGAACGAGTATCGCCTCCCAGGGCCCGGCGCGTGAAAACCATACAGTTTCGATATTTTCCTAGTGCGCGAAACTCGTTTTGGTGATCACGGCTAAAGTAGGTTGAAACATCATAGACCTTGCAAGACCCCCTCGAGGAATGAAAAAGTATCACGACGGGAGGCTTTTCGTAGTTTTCGGCCTCTGGGGGCCCTTAATTACCGGGCCTCGGGACCGTGAAAAAGCGGCTCAGGACGAAAAACCAGTCCTGGGGAATGGGTCGAGATTTTTGGAGGTCGACGTCACGAAAAAATCATGACGTCGGGGGTCTGGGAACGACGCAATAAACATAATCTTTTGGCGCTCCGCGCGGGTTTCTTGGATCCGCGCTGGGCCGCCCCGGCGGCGCCTCCGGCGCCGCCCCTGGCGCGCTCCGCGCGCTAGGGAGGGGGGTCTGGCGCAGATCCAAGAAAGCTGCGCGGAACGCCAAACGATTCTGTTTCTAGCGTTTTTTTCGATGCGACCCAAAGATCCAAAGTTTCAAGGCTCGTTTTGGGAACCTTCCTGTGGACATCTCACAGGTCTGTTCGGCTCCAGTTCGATTCAAGTTCGATTCAAGTTCCATCCAAAATCGACTCAGGTTCGACTCAGGTTCGACTCGAGTCGACGGACGTTCGACGCAGCTTCGATGCACGAGCTGAGTGAGTGTCTCTAGAAAGGTCCCCAGAATGAGCATCCAGCGAAGTGTTACAAAAACCAAGACGGAGGTTGATGGCCGCTTTCGGCCTCTAGGGGCCTTCGCCAGGCCCTGGGACCGTCAGAAGACGATTCGGGATGGAGATCTGGTCCTGGTCTGGGGGTCCACGTCATGAACAAGCATAGCATCGGGTCTGGGAGTAGATGAGGTTGGAGCATCGCGCCGCATGGCCGATCCATTTGCGATGCGGCTCGATTGGGAGCCCGATTTTCTCCACGCCGACGGCGCCGATGCATCGCCGATGCATCGCCGGTGCATTGGTGATGGATCGGCGATGCTGTGTGAGCCTCCCACCCCATCAGCTTCGGCTCCATCTGGGAGGCCTCTACTCGCACAGCAGGCTCTTCGAGGAAGTACAAACGACATGAACACATTGACGGAAACTTTAGCATGGCGCGTCGCGCTCCCAGTTCTAGCTCACTGCGCCTCGGCGCGACACACTGTCCACTTCCTTCGGATGCAACTCCTGGGAGGTCAAATTCTGACTTCGACCTGATCCGGAAACTGGCTTCTTAGTCCGGCTTCATCCCAGTGAAACCGGCGTAGTCCCGCTCAATTTGGCTTCATCCCGCTAAATCCGCGGCCGAATCTGGCGTAGCAGCCCCCCATGGGGCCTAATCCTTCTTAGTCCTTCCTGACGAAGACCTCACGGTACAGTTACCCCCATAGCAGGGACGGGTAACCTTCCCAAGGGCACCCCTGCGTCCTTAGATTAGTTTGGCAGTGCGCCGCCTGAAAAGCACCAACTGGGGCATCCAAGGATCGTCCAAGGGTCGTGCGTCCTTACAGCGCGTCCCCGCTACAGATTTGCACCGTAGTTGCCTCCTGAACTTCCCAGTCCGCAGGCGTCCACGTCCCGAGCCAAAAAAACATAGACACAATTAATCGTCGAGTCCCAGGAAATATGGGAAAATATGGGAAGTGGGGGGGAAATACAGAAACAGAAAATATGGGAACAGATGGGGAATATGTCTATGTGTGTGTATTTCTTGATGTGTCCTGGGGCCCCTTCAGCCTTGCCCGGCCCGCGGAGCTGAGCCACACGCTGTCTCCGCGCACGGCGCAGCTAGCGTGTGGCAAAGGGGGCCGCCGCCGCGAGGGCCGCCGCCGCGGCATGCCAAGCCACAGCTCCCGACCGTCAACCCTCGGAGGTCCGCGCGGATCTCTTGGACCTGGGCCCCCTTCTCCTCCTCCCCCTCTTCCTCTCCTCCTCCTCCTCCTCCTCCTCCTCCTCCTCCTCCTCCTCATGTTCCTGTTCCTGCCACTTCTTCTCCTGCTGCTGCTGCTGCTCCTCCTCCTCCTCCTTACCATCATCATCATCCTCATCCTCATCCTGATCCCCTTGCGGCGCCTCCAGCGCCTCCCCTGGCGCGCTCCAGGCGCCAGGGTGGGGGTGCCAGCGCTGATGTAAGAAATCCGCGCGGACCTCTGAAATTTATGTTCATGTCGTTGTTTGTTCCTCGTTTGGTTTACTCCGGCCCACATCAGGTGGCCAGATGGAGTCGCGGATTGGTGTTCGCTCGGTCCTGGTGTGGAGTTCCAGGCTAATACCGCAGAGGAAGTGGCCACTTAGCGGCACACTTCGCGTTCTGCTTTTCTACGGAATAGGTCGGCCACGCGCAGAGGGGGGTAGGGGAGGAGGGAAGGTTTCTTGGAAGCACCGCTGCTTCTTGGAAGGCCGGGCCTTCTAAGAAGCAGCCTTCTCCTAAGAAGCCTTCCCCCCTCCCCCCATACCCCCCTGTGCGTGCCGCCAGATAGGTTAGATTGTTTCAGGTGTTCGATCATTGACCGCTTGCCGTATGCAACAGCCCATTCAGCTTTCGCACAGGAGACCGCCGTCGAGACCAGCATGGACCGCCGTAGACCCCCGATGGAACGTCACAAGACCGCTGAGAAGGCCGTCTGGGGGCCAGGTATATCAAGGGGTCCATGGTCGAATATATTGAATTCTTGGACGTGGCGGAGGGCAGTGCGCTGGATTTCAGACTAGGCCCGCATGCGGCTCGCCACGCTGATTTTCAGATCCGCGCGCGTGCCCGCTCTGCAGCTCACCACGCTCAGCGCATGTCTCCAGCGCCGCAGCCCCTCGAGAAAAGCGCGCGTGGGCGGCCTGCAGCAGATGACCTCCCAGGGCCTGCGACCAAGAAGGCTGGAGGATGCAAGGGCGCTGTAGTAAACTCAAGGCTGGGAGAGACGGACCACCCTTGGGTTCCTGAGGGGCAGTGGCTTCTGCAGATCTGGGCTGGGGAGCCTAGTCGTGACCAAGTGCCCGCGCTGGCCAGAAAGGCTCCTCCGTCTCCCGTCTCTAGCCTTCCTTCTGGCAGCACGATCGCTCTGGGAGGGTAAGAGGGAGCGGGCGACGATCACGATGGAGGTGGTTGTAACGATGGTCATGACTGTCGATGCCGCCGTTGGCTGTTGGTGCTCATCGTTGATGCTGTTGGTGACGATCGTGGTCATGATCGGTTACTCCTGATGATGTTGTTGCCGAAGGCCTGGCCTGAACCCGATGTGGCCCGTGTGCTTCTTAGAAGCAGTAGGGCTTCTTGGAAGCACCCCTGCTTCTGAGAAGCAAAGGTGGATGGGGTTCTCAGAGGGGGAAGGGGGGATAGCTTCTGAGAGGCCCCCCCCCTTAAGAGGGGCTCTGCCACGCGCAGAGCGAGATGGGGAAGGCTTCTCAGAAGCAACCCTGTTCCTCAGAAGGCACGGGCCTTGTGTGTACATGCAGTGCAGACGCCTTCTAAGTAGCAGCCTCCTTCCAAGACGCCATCTTCCTCCCCCTACCCCCCTTGTGTGCGCCGCCAAGCTACCGTCTCAAAGGCGATGTTTCACCCCCACCTCCAAGCTTTTCACGAAAAACAAAGCCGATTATCAGAGGACGAAAAGGTACCCATACCGCTACCCTTCGCCCGTTTTCTTCTTCAGGGGCCTTCTGAGAGGCCCTCGTCGCCACCGCTGGATTCGCCTCGAAATGGTGGGAAGAATGCACCCCGGGAGGGGTCTGGGGAGTAGCGGTATTGTTTCTGGCTTGGTTTCCCTAGCTCAGACGAGGGCTAATCGGACGTACCCCTGTCGAGGATGGACGCCCCCCTGTCCTAGATCTCCGAGTTGTGCCCCAAGGTTCTGCTCCACTCGAACGCCCCGCGCAGTCTGGGATAGGGGTCGACATCCCGTGTTACCGCCCGCCCCCCCCGCAGTAATGTCCCGAGCCTTTCCCGGCCTCCCGCCCCGCGTAGCGGAGCGACACGCTATCACCTCGCAGAGAGTAGCGCGTCGCCGGGGCCGCCGCCGCGACGCGCCACGCAAAAGTCCGTCACCGTGGAGCGCGGGCGGCTCCGCCGGCGGAAACTCGGCGGGGGGCGGCACATGTAGGAGATGCGCCCCCGAGGGGTGCCAACTTTTTTGGATGCAGAGTTTCAGAAATCGGCCACGTGTCATGGCGCCAACCCCGCAGAGCGGATTTTGTGCGGAAAACGATAGGATGGGCCCAGATTGTCCTGTACAATTTCGCTCCAGATTTCGAGGTGAATCCCGTGCGGATTTTTTAACCAGGAACGAAGACTACAAACATCCACGCGAAACGCACTTCGTTTTTCACTCGCCGCTTCGGTGTTTGTGTTGACGGAAATCCATGCAACAAATCCGCTGCAGCACGTCTGCAAGGTCGGTGAAGTGACACGTGCTGTTGCCAGCCCCCGGGTCGACGCACCCGATTGGCTGCCCCGCCAGAGAACCGCGACGTCGTGCCCCCGGCAGCGCGCAGCCGTGCACTCCCCCACGGGCGGCGCCCCTTCTTCCCCTACACAAGTCAAGGCTTAAGTCGGTCCTGCCCGTCTACAGGAGGCATATTCCAAAATAGTAGAGAAATAGTCTTGGGATGTTTTCGTCCAAAACCTCCCTGCGGGAGGACGTGCCCGACCCGATGCCAGCCCCCCTGGCCGACGCACCCGACAAGCTGCCCCGCCATGGAGCCGCCGACGTCGTGCCCCCGGCAGCGCGCAAGCGTGCAGCCCGCCCACGGACGGCGCCCGTTTTCCTCCCCTACACAGGTCCCAAGGCGCTGAGGTGAGGACCGCTCTGGGCTCGGGAGCGGCTTTGGTCTCCGGGGCCGTGCCTCGGGTCTGTTGTTTAGTCGGGCGCGTCCCTCCACAGGAATTAAGAACATTCAAGCATAGCCAACAAATAGTATGGGACGATGTTTCTTACCTAGCAGCGAAGACTGATAGGCTTCTAGTGGGGTCAGAAGAGAGCATCTTGACTCCCCAGGGAGGTCTGGGCAGATGCCGGACGGGTGCCGCGGAAAACCGGGCACTCCCCAGAACCTTATCCCAGGCCACACTTTGACTGCCCGGAGCCAACAGAACACCATTCCCAGGCCACATTTTGAATGCCCGGAGCCAACTGTAGGCCACTTCGTCTTCTTCGTCTTCCCAGAACTCCATTCTCAGGCCACATTTTGAATGCCCGGAGCCAACTGTAGGCCACTTCGTGTTTTTCGTGTCTCCAGAACACCGTTCCCAGGCTACATCTTGAATGCCCGGAGCCAACTGTAGGCCACTTCGTGTCCTTCGTGTTTCCAGAACACCATTCCCAGGCCATATTTTGAATGCCCGTCGCCAACTATAGGCCACTTCGTGCTCTTCGTGTTCCCAGAACATCACTCCTGTACAATATTTTGATTACCCGTCGCCAACTGTGGGCCACTTCGTGATCTTCGTTTTCCCAGAACACCAGTCCTGTGCCATATTCTGAATGCCCGAGCTGAAGCAGGCTGAGGCCGAGGCAGGCTGAGGCTGAGGCTGAGACACGCCGAGGCAGGCTGAGGCTGAGGCTGAGGCAGGCTGAGGCTGAGGCTGACGCAGGCTGAGGCCGAGGCAGGCTGAGGCTGAGGCCGAGGCAGGCTGAGGCTGAGGCAGGCTGAGACTGAGGCTGAGGCGGGCTGAGGCTGAGGCTGATGCAGGCTGAGAGGCTGACGCTGAGGCTGAGGCAGGCTGAGGCTGAGGCTGAGGCCGAGGCAGGCTGAGGCTGAGGCTGAGGCAAGCCGAGGCAGGCTGTGGCTGAGGCTGAAGTTGAAGCTGAGGCTGAGGCTGAGGCTGAGGCTGAGGCTGAGGCTGAGGCTGAGGCTGAGGCAAGCTGCGGCTGAGGCAGGCTGAGGCTGAGGCTGATGAAGGCTGAGGCTGAGGCAGGCTGAGGCTGAGGCTGAGGCTGAGACTGAGGCTGAGGCTGAGGCCGAGGCAGGCTGAGGCTGAGGCCGAGGCAAGCCGAGGCAGGCTGGGGCTGAGGCTGAGGCTGATGCTGAGGCAGGCTGAGGCTGAGACAGGCTGAGGCTGAGGCTGAGGCAGGCTGAGGCTGAGGCAGGCTGAGGCTGAGGCCGAGGCAGGCTCAGTCCGAGACAGGCTGAGGCTGAGACTGAGGCTGAGGCTGAGGATGAGGCCGAGGCAGGCCGAAGCTGAGACAAGGTGAGGCTGAATGGGGGGGGTGGGGAAGGGGGGGGGAGGGGAGGCTGAGGCAGGCTGAGGCCGAGGCAGGCTGAGGCCGAGGCAGGCTGAGGCCGAGGCAGGCTGAAACTGAGACTGAGGCAAGCCGAGGCAGGCTGAGTCTGAGGCTGAGGGTGATGCTGAGGCAGGCTGAGGCTGAGGCAGGCTGAGGCTGAGGCTGACGCAGGCTGAGGCCGAGGCAGGCTGAGGCTGAGGCAAGCCGAGGCAGGCTGAGGCTGAGGCTGAAACTGAGGCAGGCTGAGGCATCCGTAGGAATCCATAGGAATCCTTAGGAATCCCTAGGAATCCTTAGTACGAAGCCGTAGGCATCCTTAGGCATCCGTAGGCATAGTTAAGCATCCTCAGGAATCCTTAGGAATCCTTAGGATTCCTCAGGAATCCTTCGGAATCCCCAGGAATCCATAGGAATCAGGATTCCTAAGGTTTCCTACGGATTCCAGTGGGTTTCTAAGGATGCCTAAGGATGCCTTAGGAATCCCTAGGAATCCTTAGGATTCCATTGGATCCTAAGGCCGTTGCCGCTGCGACTGTCATTGCGAATGCGACTGCGACTGCGAGAACAGCAGAATTCTACAACTGGATTCTCACCTGAATCTTAAGGGAAATGCTTCCAGATATGCTCATACACATCGCTGTTAGGTTGCTTTGCCGGGATAATCAAAATTATTGTTTGACTATTTGAGGGGGTATGCTTGGGGTATTTTCCCAATCAGAGCTTGCCTCTATCAGTAGGGGTTCTAGCGGATTCATTCCCCAATCAGAGCTTGCCTCTGTAGGGGTCTTAGCGGATTAAAGGGTTAGGTGAGGTTTGTCGCTTATTTCGGTGGCCGGGCCCGGGTGCCTGGGTGCCCGGCCGTGCCCGGGTGCCTGGGTGGCCGGTGAGGTGCGTGGCCGATTTCGGTGGCCGGGCCCGGGTGCCCAGAAGCACGGGTGCCCGGGGGTGCCCGGGTGCCCGGGGGTGCCCAATAGCCCAGTAGCCCTATAGCCCTGTAGAGTTCTATAGCCCTACAGCCGTATAGCACTATGGCCATATAGCCCTAGAGCCCTAGAGCCCTAGAGCTCTAGAGCCCTAGAGCCCTATAGCCCTATAGCTCTATAGCCCTATAGCCCTATAGCCCTAAGGTTCTGTAGGCCCTATAGCCCAATAGCCCAATTGCCCTATATCACCATACCCCTACCTATAGCCATATAGCCCATATAGCCCCACTGCCCCAACAAAAATCTGATTGGGTTTTTCTCCGGCATCATATGGTTAGGTTAGGTTTGTCGCCGATTTTCGCTGCACGCCCGGGTGCCCGGGGGTGCCCGGGGGTGCCCGGGGCCCGGGTGCCCCAGGGCTGCCCACTTCGAGAATGGTGGCTCTTATGCTAGTTGCACCCTATGTATAAGTATCGCAAGTAACATAGCTACTTACATGAGCTACTTATGGGTACTTACTAAGATACTTATAAGTAACTTAAGTTGATGTTCTTAAGTTACTAAAGCTAACACTATAAGATACTTATAAGTTACTTAGGGAAATGAAGCGATCGCGATCGCTTGGGAGGAGGAGGAGGAGGAACGCGATGTCGATCGCTGTGAGGGGGGGGAGGGGGGGAGGGGAGTGATGAGCGCGGCGGGGCGCGCGGCCTCCTCACCGCGCGCGGCCGCGTCCTCAGTGTACGCGCGGCCTCCTCACCGCGCAGGGGGCTCACCCTCAGGGGCCGCCTCGCCGCCCTGCCCGTCGCGGAAGGCGGCCAAGCAGATCGCCTCCGCCTCGCTCAACGCCTGCAGCTCGGCCTGCTGTTGGAGCCGCCTGAGGACGCTGGAGTCGTTCCACCCATCCCCGCCCAGGGACACGAGCAGCTCCACCAGCTCATCCTCGGTGGGAGGGCGCACGGTGGCGCTTTCGAACTCCCACGAACGCTGGACCTCCATGGCCTGCTCCCTCTCGGCCGACGCCATCTGCGAGCGCTCCCAAGCCGCAAGGTACTCGGCGTACGCGAGCTCCGCCTCCTGCTCCGCGGCGTCGCCGTAGAGCTTCTTCTCGGCCGCGGCCTTGGCGGCTTGGGTGACGCGTCGCCAGATCATCTTCGCCCTGGCTTCGGCGATGATCCAGCCTCCACCCTCGGCAGTTGCGGCTGCAACCTCGAGGCGCGGCCGCTTGGGTGGCGGCGGCGGCGCCGCGTCCTTGGAGGTGGCCGCAACGAAAGCGGCGGGCGACGGCATCTTGAAGAACTTCGCGTTGGCCATATTCGGCCACGGGCCGCCTCGCGGCAGCGGGACACTGGACGGCTTCGCGCCGACCAGCCCAGGTGGCAGCGGTTCCGAGGGGAGATCGTCCATGACGCGCCCCCTCCTGCGCGCGCGCGCGCCGTCGCTTGGCCGCGAGCGCCCCGTGCGTCACTCGCGAGGCGAGCCGAAACGGCTGAGCAATCGCCGTCATCGCGAGCCCATCGTCGCCAACGCCCGCCCGAGCGATCGCCATCGCTCCACCCATATTCCCACCCGCGCCCGAGCGATCGACATCGCTCTCCTCCTCCTCATCATCGTCATCCTCCTCTTCCTCCTTCTCCTGCCTCCTCCCCCTTCCAAGCGATCGACATCGCTTCGCCTCCCCCAGCGATCGGCATCGCTCTCTTGCTCCTCATCCTCCTCCTCCTCCTCGCGGCGATCGAGATCGCGAGCCCCCCTGGCTGCCTATGCAAATCCCGCGGCCCCACTGGCTGCCCATGCACATCGCGATCGGCATCGCTACTCCTCCTCCTCCCTCCGCAGCCCCCTGGCTGCCCATGCAAATCCTGCTCCTCCTCATCCTCCTGCTCCTGCTCCTCCTGCTCCTCCTGCTCCTCCTCCTCCTCCTCCTCCTCCTCCTCCTCCTCCTCCTCCAAGCGATCGCCATCGCTACCTCCCCCAAGCGATCGACATCGCTATCCCCCCCCCAAGCTTCTTGTTGGCGCGCGCAGCCTCGCGCCGCCTCACTGCGGGGGCGCAGGCCGCGGCGGCGGGGGCGGCTCAGTCAGGGCGTCCGTGGACGACCCTGGGCGCCCGTCGCCGCCCGTGAGCCCCTCCTCACGGGGGGGCCACGGCGGCGGAGGCGGCTTCGTCAGGGCGTCGGCCATGGCCACCGCCGACGCCATGGCCGCCTCCGCCTCGGGGGCGTCGTACAGCCTCTGCAGGCGGATGATCGCCATCGCGTCCTGCTTGAGCTGCGCCAGCGCCGCCGCATGCACCGCGGCGCGGCGGCGCGCGACGCCCAGCAGCTCGGCGGCCCGATCCAGCTCGACGTCGCGCATGTCGATCTGGAGGGCCAAGTGCCGCGCCACCTGGGGGGGTCGTCGTCGTCGTCGTCGCCGCCGCCGCCGCCGTCGTCGTCGCCGCCACCGTCGTCGTCGTCGTCGTCGTCGTCGTCGTCGTCGTCGTCGTCGTCGTCTCGTCGTCGTCTCGTCGTCGTCGTCGTCTTATCCGCCTCCTCCTTCTCCGCCCGCAGCTGGGCGTTCGCCGCGCGCAGCTGCTCGACCTCCCCGCGCAGCTGCTCCACCTCCCCGAGCAGCCGCTCGGGCAAGCTCGCCTCATTCGTCGCCGTCTTCGTCGCCGTCGTCGCATCGTCGTCGTCGTCTCGTCGTCGTGCGCGGCCGCCTTCGGCCAGCTCGAGGCGCGCTTGCGCGCGGCCGCCAGGGGCAGCATCGCGCCTGCCCCGCGCGAGCCCAAGGGGCAGCAGCGCGCCAAAGCTGAACGGTTGCGCGCTGCGCGCAGTGATCTTATTTTCCTCCTCCCACCCCCCGCCCATCTTCCAGCGATCGATATCGCTATCCTCCCTCCTCCGCCACCTCCTCCTCCTCCTCTTCCTCCTTCGAGCGATCGACGTCGCTTCACCTCACCCAGCGATCGGCATCGCTCGATTTTCTTTTCCGCCCCCCCCTCCTTCCAGCGATCGGCATCGCTTTCTCCCTCCCCCTCCTCCTCCTCCTCCTCATCCTCCTCCTCCTCTCATCTCCTCACCCAAGCGATCGACATCGCTTCACCTCACCCAGCGATCGACATCGCTCCCCCCACACACACACACCGCGGCGCGGCGCATGTTTCCATCTGTTTCTCAGCGCGCGTGCGCGATGACATAGTCACCGTTGCTCTTCACGCGCCACGCCCAGACAGCGCCATCCAGGTCAGCGTCGGACATCTTGATGACGAGGAGCTCGTTCACCACGCTGCCAGTGCTGAGGCCGCACGCGCCCGTTGAGATCTCGATCCCGCGGGCGACGATGTGCAGTTCGCCAGAAATCTCCGCGCACGCGTCGATGATAAACACCTCGCCGCCGCGCGAGCGAACCACCTGGCCCACGTTGTAGGCGTTCCCTTCCCAGCGCAGCCCCCTGGCCACGGAGACGTCGGCGGCCCCGACTACGGAGCGCAACCCGTCAGATTCGGCACGCGCTCCCACCAGCGAGTTGCCCGTCGGCCCCATCTTCTCGAGTTGCCGCACTTGCTGCAATACGCAGCCCGCGAGCGTCGTGGCCTCCACGCGCGCGGTGTTCTCCACTGGTTCGGCCACCGCCTTTGCCACCTTATTGTGGCGCTCCGTCACGAAGCAGTCGAGCTCTTTCGGCTCCTGCTCCGCGCTGTGAAACACGTAGTGGTGTTTGGGCTTCGCGTATTTGGTGCCGTACGCCTGCTTGTGCAAGTTGAGATGGACTTCAGCCGCTGCAATGAAGTCACTGCGAGGGGGGGCACGCCCGCGCTTGACCTTCAGGAACGCGCCCGCCAGCAGGCCGCACGCCCGAAGGGGCGCTATTTCGCGCTCGAGCGACCCGGTGCGGACGGCGCGCTCCTCGGCGAACGCCAAAAGGACGAAGAAGGTCGAGATCAGCTCGCTGGCGCCTGCTTTGAATGATTTCTTGCACGCGGTCTCGCGCCCAGGCGTGAACATATGTTTTGCCGTTCTGCCGTGCGACCTCGGGAACTGCCAGCGCCGCGTGAACGCGTGAAGCTCGGGCCATCCGATGCCAGCTTTTCTCTGGCACGCCTTCGCAAACGCGAACACCTCCCAGCCAACGGTGCCATTGCTCCATAGGTTGTGCATGCTGTCATACGTCATGGCGGACGGCTTCATTATCGCCCGCAATTCCTTATCCTCCAGCAAGCCATTGGGATGGTAGTTGAAGCCGCTGGCTTTGTCGAGCTTCTGGAAGTTGCCCTTCGTCATGTGGCCAGGCTGTCCCGCGGTCGCCGCCGCTGCGGCGAGGTCGTCCCACAGTTTCCACACGTCGGCGTCTGAATGACGATCGAAGCGCGCGTGCTCGTGACAACAGGTGTCGACGAAGTAGCCGCCGTCGCCGTCGACGGAACCGCCCTTCAAGATCACGTTCTTGCATCGCAAGCAAGGCCTCCAGCCGTTGGCACCCCGCAAACGCAGAATGCCTTTGAACGCATCCATGTCTGCGAGAAGATTGGAGAGGCGCGCCCGCACCAGCATCGGAGTGCCGTTGGCCAGCTCCACGTGCGCGCCAGCTCCCGCGAGCCTGGAGGATCCGAAGAACATCTCCCTGATGAGGAGTCGAGTGGCACAGGAGATGCCGCCGTCCACGCGATTGCTCGCTTTCGTTCGCAGACGCCCCAGCGGTAGCCACAGCTCTTCCCTCCATAGCATGTCAGCCCCGAACTCCAGGAACGTGAAGAAGATCATCCAGAACTTCCGATCGTGCCTCAGGGCCAGCGCGTCGCCTGGTGTCACTTCGTCCATGCACAGCACCAGCGAGAGCGGCGCGCCGCGGACGCGGTTCGCGACCACCGCGAGAAGCTCACTGTACACGGGGCTGGCCTTGCAAACATACCGCAGGAGCTTGTCGATTCTGGCGAGCTTCCAAGCGAAGGGCGGCTCGTTATCTTGCATGGGCAATTCGACTGTCGCCCCGACGTCGTCGAATACGCCCTCAATGGTGGATTGGACCGCGTAAGCCGTCAGCTCTTGCGCATGGCCAGGCTCCGCGAGCTTCTTGGCGATGCGAACGAGGGCCTTGCCAGATGCGCCATGCGTAGCGATGGCATCGGATAGCCGACGCCGCTTGGCCGCCTGAGGTCGCGGACATCGGATACCCGACTCCGCTTCGGGGCCATCGCGCCGCCGCTCGGGCATCGCGCCGCCGCTTGGCCACGAGCGACGCGCGTCACTCGCGAGTCGAGCCGAAACGGCTGAGCAACTAGCCCCCATCGCGAGCCCATCCTCGCCAACGCCCGCCCGAGCGATCGCCCTCGCTTCACCCCAGCGATCCCCATCGCTCCCCTCTCCCTAAGCGATCGCCATCGCTTCGCCCCAGCGATCCCCATCGCTCCCCTCTCCCTAAGCGATCGTCATCGCTTCGCCCCAGCGATCCCCATCGCTCCCCTCTCCACAAGCGATCGCCATCGCTTCGCCCCAGCGATCCCCATCGCTCCCCTCTCCCCAAGCGATCGCCATCGCTGCCCCCTCACCCACTCTCATTTTCGTTTTTTATACACATGTGCGCCACCAGCTACTCAGCGGGGCGGCGAGCGGCGTCAAAGCCTGCTGCTACCGCGCGGCCGCGCGCTGGTCCCAGCGCTGTAGCTGATGGCGGCGGGCCCTCACGAGGACTTCGCAGTCACAAGGTACGCCTTGGCCATCGACATCGCCAGAGTGCTCTGCGCCGCCGCCTGCGTCGACATGTCGCTGACATCCTGGGCGGACCAAGTGAACCCCGAAGGTGCGACCTTGCCACTGCTGACTTTATGGGCGACCTTCTTCATCTTGGTCAGCGTGTCCATGAGCTTTTTCGCGTGAACCAGCGTAGCCTCGGGGATCTTCCCGACCCCGTCGCACTTGAGCGCCGACTCGAGCTTGTGCATGGGCGCCACAATCCTGCTCAGGGTACGCGTGGCCAGGAGCTTCTGCTGCTGCGCCTCCTTGTCTTTCTTACTCTGCTCTTTCTTCTCCTGCTTCTCGCGCGCCGCGCGCTCCTTGGCGGTCTCGCCGGCGCGCGGGTGCGCAGGCGACGAGCTCCCCGAGTCGATGTCGCTGCCGCTCTGCGAGGAGCTGGTCGGTGGCTTCTGCTTCTTCATCTTCTTTGTCGAAGATTCGGCTGCCCCTTCGTTCGCCCGCTTCTTGCCCTTGGTCTTGCCATCGACCTTGGCATTGCTCTTATCCTTATCATGTTTATTGCCCTTGCTCTTGTCCTTACCATCGGCCTTGTCATCGGTTTTGTCCTTGTCTTTGTTCGTGGCCTTATGCTTGCCCTTATCTTTATCAGGGCCATTGCTCTTGGACTTGTCATTGTTCGCCTTCTTGTCCTTATCATTCTCCTTATAGTTATCTTTGCCCTTGCTCTTGTCCTTATCCTTGCCCTCACCCGCGTCCTTATATTTATCGGCGCCCTTGCTCTTGGCCTTGACCTTTTCCTTGTCTTTATCCTTATCCTTAGCCTTGTCTTTGCCATTGTTCTTGGACTTGTCATTGTCCTTATTCTTGTCATTATCTTTATCGGTGTCCTTTGTCTTGGACTTTCCCTTGTCCTTATCAGCGTCCTTATCTTTATCGGCGGCCTTGCTCTTGGACTTGTCCTTATCCTTGTCCTTTGACTTTTCCTTGTCCTTAGAGCTCTTGCCCTTGGGCTTTTCCTTGCTCTGCATTTTTCTGTTCTGGGGGGGTGGCGTGCCGTCGTCGCTGCTCTCATCGTTCGATCCGCCAGGAGTCACTGGAGGCGGCTGTCCGCCGTACGACCCGTCGCCGCCCCCCATGGAGTCCTCGTCCGAGGTCTCGAGGCCCAAACTGTCCGAGTCATCGCTGCCACTCTGCAACTGCTCCGAGCCCTCGGTGCTGTCGGAGTCCTCGGCATCATCGACATCAGCGGTGCTGTCGGGGTCCTCGGCGCTCTCCTCCTCGCCCTCCTCGGCGCTGTCGTCGGCGATCTCGGCCCCCGCTTGCGCGGATGCGGGCGCCTTTCTGGTGCAGGGCTCCTTGTCGTCTGAGCCTGAAGCCTCGAGCCCGTCTTCGGCCTCGGCGGCGCGCGATGCCCCATACTCATTCTCACGCCGCGCGATGCTGGCCTCCCACTTCTCGATCTCGTGGATTTCCACCTTGTAGCACAACCCCATCACGGCATGGTTCAACGTGTCAGTGCACGTCTTCTTGATCCTTCTCCACGGGAAGCCTTGCCTCTTGTACCAGCTCAGCGGGTAGTAGCCGCCTCTCTTGCCCGCCCGCGTCCCTTTCTCGTGGATCGCCTTCAAGGTCGCCTGGGCCATGGCCTTGACGCTTGATTGGCCGCTGCAGGCGCGGATCTTCTTCCAGAACTCGACCCTCCCCTCAATGCTGAAGTCCTTCAGCTTCGAGGCCATCTCCTTCCACTCGGGCGCCCGATTTGCTTGCACCCCCCGCGTGCTGCACAACGCGCACCTGTAGATCTGGCCCTTCTTCGTCATCCGCACTGGGTAGGCCTTCATGACGTCGCACGGCTGGTCGCACCTGTCGCAGAGGAACTCGTTCTCGACGGCGTCGAGCGAGAGCGGTGCTGCGCGCTTGTCAGGCGAGCTGAGCGCCGCGAACGATCCGACTCGAAACTTCGGCGAGGCGCCTGCCGTCGGCTCCTCGCCCATGCCCGCCGACGCCTGGGACTCGGTGTCCGAGGTGCACCTTCGCGGGCGAGACGGCGGCGACGACAACTCTTGCACCGTCGCCTTCATCTCCGCCTTCGCCTTCGCCTTCGCCTTGCCCACCTGCAGCGCCCCATCGCCGTCCTTCGGCGAGGGCACGCTCTCGCCGAGCCTCAGGGTGGGCACACCACCGCTCGCCTTCGCCCTCGAAGTGGGCTGCGTCCACTTCGCGATGTCGGCGAACTTGGGCGGCGCCTTCTCCTTTGCCACGGCCTTGGCGTTCACCTTGGCCTTGGCCTTGGGCGGCGGGCCCTTCGGGCCTGCGTACTTCGCCCTGACCTTCTTCGGCTTGCGCCTGCGTCTGGCGGCGGCTGGCCCCCTCATCGGCCCCCGCTCGGCCGCATCCTCGCTTCCCTCAGCATCCACCTCCTCTTCCTTGGGCGCCTCCGCCTCCGCGGCTCCGTCCCCCTCGGTCGCCTCCTCGCCTTCCTCAGCCGCCACCTCCTCTTTCTCGGGCGCCTCCGCCTCCGCGGCTCCGCCCCCCGCGGCCGTCGCGCCCTCGAGACCGAGATCCCCCGCGAGAGTGTCCATCAGCTCGGCGTCCTCGGGGACGCTTGCGCCCGCGGCGCCTGCCAACTGCCGCGTCGCCTGGCTGTCCTCGCTCGCCGCCGCCTCGTCGACCGCGCTGGCCAGCGCGCCGCCGCATCCCGCGGCCATCGCTCGCAACGCCCCGCGACCGTTGGCGGTGCGCTCTCACCGATAGTCGAGCGACCTCGGTCGCTGGCTCTTGAGCCGCGCACGTTGCGTAGTGCCGTTATCAGGTAAGCTACGCGCGTCAGCGATCAGCATCGCTCGGGGAGGCAGCGATGAGTATCGCTCGATGCCGATACTTACTCGAATAAGTGGCATAACTATCGTAAGTGGCAACCAATGTTATCTTTTTGTTATCATTTTGTTATCCTTTGTTATCCTTTGTTATCCTGATCCCTGGGTCAGTTAGGATAACATGTTATCCTATATGACCCATGTTATCCTATCTGACCCAGTCAGTTAGGATAACAAAAGGATAACACTGGGTCGGTTAGGATAACATGTTATCCTATCTGACCCAGTGTTATCCTTTTGTTATCCTTTTGTTATCCTATCTGACCCAGTGACCAGGATAACAAATGATAACAAAAGGATAACCAACGGATAACAAAAGGATAACATTGGTTGTAACTTGCGATAGTTACGGTAGTTACCAGGGTAACTACCTCCCCACGCGATCACCATCGATGCCTCTCCTGCTCATTATCCTCATTCTTCCCTCAAACGATCGGCATCGCTACCTCCCCCAAGCGATCACCATCGCTTCCCCTCCCTCTCACCATCGCTTCCCCTCCCTCTCATCATCCTCACTCTTCCCCAAGCGATCGACATCGCTACCTCCCCCAAGCGATCGCAATCGCCCCCCCTGTTCCTCATTCTCCCCAAGCGATCGGCATCGCGATCCACCTTCCCCCACCCCACCCCACCCCCGCCACCCCCCACCCCCCAGCGATCGACATCGCTATCCTCCTCATCCTCCCTCTACTTCTCCTCATCCTCCTCCCCCCAGCGATCGGCATTGCTATCCCCCCTCACCCCCAGCGATCGACATCGGTATCCTTCTCCTCCTCCTCCTCATTCTTCTCCTCCCCCCAGCGATCGACATCGCTATCCCCTCTCCCCCAGCGATCGACATCGCTATCCTCCTCCTCCTTCTTATCCTCCTCCAAGCGATCGACATCGCTACCCCCCACCCCCCCACCCAACGATCGACATCGCTATCATCCTCATTCTCCTGCTCCTTCTCCTCATTTCATATTCATAAGCATGCGGCGGCGCGATCCGCGGCCGCGGCCGCAGGCGGCGAACGCCACAGAGCGCCAGCGACCCGCGACGAAGATGATGTCGGGCTCCAGGGTCGCCTCCCACATGTCGCTGAGAAGCGCCAGAGCCCGCTGAGCAGCGCCAAAGCCCGCTGCCACTGTTCAGAGCCCGCTGAGCTGCACCGACGCGCCCATCGCCTCGGCGACCTGCTCCCTCGCCGCCCTCAGGGACGCCTCCTCCTGCTCGAACGCCTGAGACGCCTTGAGGCGCGTCTCCTTCGCCACCTTGGCGCAGCGCTCCGCCCGCTTCAGGCAGTCCATGAGCGCATCGGCCCGCGCCTTGCTGAGCCTGAACTCGGTCTCGGGGGGCGCGTCGGGCAGCGAGACGTCTCCTGTCACGGGCGCCATGATCAGGTTCATCGCCGCGGGCGCCGCGGACGGCGCAGCCTTCCCCGTCAGGCCTGCAGCCGATTGCACCCGCAACTGCATATGCTGCTGTAGCTGCTGCTGCTGCTGCTGTATATGCTGCTGCTGCTGCCGCATCTGCTGCTGCTGCTGCTGCAGCTGCTCCGCCGTCTGCTGCAGCTTGTGCGCCGCCGCAGTCGCCGCGCTGGCCGCCGCCGCGGGGGCGCGGTCGTATCCGCGGCCGCGGGGCGGCGTGCGCGGCGCGGGGCGGCCGCGGTGGCTGCGGTGGCTGCGGCTGCGGCTGCGCCTGCGCGCAGGCGATCGCGCGCGGCGATCGCGCCCGCGACTGCTGGCGGCCCCAGCGCTGGCGGCGGCCGCGGCGGCGGCCCCTGCGCTGGCGGCGGGCGCCGTCTTGTAGGGGTTGGCCGCGGTTGCCGCCGCCTTCTCGGCCTGGTGCTTCTTCCACGCCGCCACCTCGCTGTCGCTGAGGCGCTCCTCGTTGGCGTCGTCCAGGAGGCCCGCTCGCCGTCTTGAGAAACTTGTGGCTCTCCGCCGTCGACGTCGCCAAGTGGTTGAAGAGCCACTCCAAGCACTCCGCGTGGCTCTCCTTGTAGCACCTGGCCTTGCAGTTGCTGACGGGGCAGCCGACCGTGCACCACTCCTCCTCTGTCTTGACGGGGCAGGCTGCCGCGACGTCGGACGACATGGTCGG
>CAUYUJ010014614.1:115000-120000 GCA_963575745.1 Prorocentrum cordatum
CAATGAACTTGCAATTCCAGAGAGGGCGCCGGCAAGCACGGCCGAGGGTCAGGCATAATGGCGTGTCCAGAGTGGCCAGTCTCTGAATCTGTGAGCTCCATCAATCAAGGCCGGAGGGATGTCGTACGCGTCCCGCCAAGGCTTCGTCTCAGGACACTCCCAGAGAACATGCCAGAGGGTGCCCTCAGCCCCGAGACAAAAAGGACAATTCGAATCTTCACAGTATCCTGCCAACTTCCGCCTGACCATGTCCCAGATGCCGTCGGCAGCTGCCGCCTTCAAGATGCCCTGCTGCTTTCTTGTCCAATCCGGCCCAGTTCGGCACGTAGCCAAGGACGCCAACGGCAAAAGGAAAGGCACCTGGGGCAATTCGCGCAAATGCCCGTGCTTGGCCCGCGTCTGCTCCAACAGCCAGGCCGTGCATCCTCGCCGAGCGAGTTCGCGAACGGTTTGTGGGCAGACCGCTCCAAGATCTAGCGTGTCCCCTTGGTGCGTTCGTAAGCGCCCGACCCCTCGCTCGACAGTCCAACCAATCCGATGGCAACTCGCGATTGCAGCAGATACAGGGCCTCGCACCAGTAGCCATGGCCTCCCATGCTCACAGTTGGCGATCTGCCCGCTTGCGTGGACCATTAGCTTCGCCGTCCACTCCCGAGGAACCCAACTCTCCCAATACGCCTGCGACAACATGTGGATCGGCGCGACAGTGTCCATCACGGCTGGGTCCAAGGCTGCCGCCGCCTTCGCGCCCTCCATGCCGAAGTCGATGGTGGCAGACCTGCCCGCGAAGTGGGCGCGCAGAGCCGCATGCGCAGCCCGGCGAGCTGGTACTATCCTTCCCCAGGGCCGCCCCGTGACGCCTACGCCGCAAGTCCAGGCGGGAACCACTCCCAAGGAGATCAAATGCCGAGTTCGGCACTTCGCATTCCGAAGCACCCTTACCCGCGCCGCTCTGTAAATCACCTTGGCGACGCGCTTCTTGGCAACTGTGACGCTGCGCTTCTTCCCGGCTGCGTAGTCCACCCAAAGATTGCGCACACCTTGCACGATCCTCTGCCGAAGCGTGGGATTGCGCATGGTAAGGAGCTTGGCGGCCTCAGGCGAGTTTGCGACGACTGCCACCTTACCGTCGTTGAGCACCAGCCTGGCGCCCAGAAGCCGCGCCCGGAGATCCTTGTAAGCCTCGCTCATCTCCCTCGTCATCCTTTGCATGGGGCCCAGCCCAAGCGTTTGCAAGTCGTCGACCACGTTGCCGAAGCTGACGCCTGTGAGCGTTACGGCAGCGATCGTGGCGTCCAAAATTGGGATTAAGATCATGCGCATGCAGATGTCCGCGAAAGAATCGCCAGCCACAACTCCCATATGAGGCTGGCACGGTGGAAGGCACACGCCCTGGTGCGACACGACTCGGTCCATGGAGTATAGTGCCACTAACCAGCGCATGAGGCGCACGGGGAAACGCAGATGCTGAGCGCTTGCGATCAAAAGGCCCCGCCGTATATGCTCATACGCTTTGCTGAGGTCGAGAAGCACGTGACCGCTGGCATGCCTCTGTGGGTGACCCATTCGCAACTTGCAGCCTGGCGCCAGACGCAGCACTCGCACGACTTGCCAGAGACCCCGAATAGGTAAGGCCTGTCGTTGGCGGAACACCACCGGGTACCAACAGTTTCCCGTGTCCAACGGGTTAGCGGCCGAAGCATGCCTGGCACCAAGCCGATGGGGCGCTGCCCCACGACATCCGGCTTCGGGATCAAGATCGTCAGGAGGAGCGCAATCGGCGCCGGGACGTGCGAGTACCTCAGCATCGCTGCCCACAGCAACAATAGCCCATCCAGCGCGGGGTCCGAAAGAAGCGTCACATGTCTCGGGTGGACCGCGTCGCAACCCAAGCCTGTGACCCCAGGGAATGAATGCCCGACCTGTCGAAGCTCGTCCTTCGTGGGGATAGGTACCTCCATGTCATCGTCAGCGGCGGGGAGCGGCTCGCGAGGGCAGCTGGTCCACAAATCGTGCCATGGTTGTATACACGCACGCGCCTCCTCAGCGAGGTTCTGCACGCCAGAGCGGCCGCCGAGCTGGGCTTGCGCCCAAGGCGGCTCCTCCCGTATCCATCGGAAAACCTGACGCCCCCCCGCTTGGGTGGCCTGGCGGCTCCACTGCTTCCATCGGCGCAGCCGCCGGTGAGCGGCAGACGCAGCTCCCTTCCTGGCCTCCTCGCGGAGCTCCCAGAGCAAGTCATCAATCTCCAGGTCGTCCATGAACGGCAATCGACGCGAGGCTGAACGCCAGCGAGACCAGAAAGCAGGTCGCTGCACGAGGCCGGAGGCGGAGGCGGAGGAGGAGGAGGAGAAGGAGGAGGAGGAGGATGGAGGGAGGAGGAGGAGGAGGAGGAGGAGGAGGAGGAGGAGGAGGAGGAGGAGGGGTCAGGACGGGTGGCCACCCTCAGGGCGCACTGGGCGGCCCACGACCCTGCCGCCGAGGCCGCCGCTGGCCCTGTGAGAGCTGGGCCCTGCTCCGCAATGGAGCCGGCCTCCGCTCTTGTCGGGTCGGGCGAAAGGGGGGGATAGCAAAGGGGAGGTCTGCGAATCGGCTCACGCAGCTGACTCTGCCGGCGCCTCCCGGCGCCGGAGGCGCCTCTATGTGTCGAGGAATGGGCCCCTCGGTGGGGCCGAAACCAGCTGCATGCAGCAAATTTCGTACCCCCCCCCGTGCCCAATACCCCCCTGTCGCCTGGCCCGACCCTGGGAAAGCCCGGGGGGCCCCTGGGGGCAGACGCGGACCCTCGTGGGCCGCGCCCGGCGGCCCGCGAGAGTCCCTGCGCCTGCTGGAAGCGGTACCTGACGAGCGAGCAACGCACACACCCATACCCACAGGGAGGTCGGAGGGAGAAGGACTGGCTATGGGCATGGGTGCGGGTTGTCGGACCCCTGAGGAGGCTCCCGTTCGAGCGGGGACCCCCATCCGACAACACGCACCCATAGCTCGTTCCGTCTCCCCTATGGGTATGGGTGCGTGCTGATCGTTCGTCAGCGGCTGCATGTGAAACGAGAGCCGCCCTCACCTCCCACACCCCAGCATGCCAGCAGCGGGGCAACGTGGCGAACAGGCACAAACGCCCGCATTTCCGCCCCGAGTCTCGGCCTCGTTGACAGGACCATGTTTGGGTGTACCAGCCCATCCTCGGAACAACGGGGTGGCGCCGAAACTCGTTACATTTTCGCTGCTCGATGCTCGGCTTGGGCGCCAGGGGAGTTGGAGGTTCAGGGCGCCCGCCCGAGGCGGTTGCAATTGAGACGCTGTGATTTTCCCATCTCCTGCCCTCACGCTGGAGAAGGCTGAGCAAAGTCATACATGAAACGAGTGGGGGCACACATGCGACAGAACTCCGAGAGCGCGTTACGCAAGCGACATATGCTCAACGGGGTACGCCTGGTCCCCCAGTTCGCAACTCCGCGGTGCTGACGGGCGCGCTGATCTGACAGCAGGTGTAGACACCCCCCGAAAGTGGACTCTTCCGCCACTAGCGGATGGCATAAATGACCGACAGTGGGTTGCATGTGAGATCTTCCACCTCCCGCAACCCAGCATGCCAGCAGCATGCAAACGCCCGCATTCCCGCGGCGAATTTTCGGCTTCATTATCAGGACAATGTTTGAGTGTACCGGCCTATCCGCAGTCGTATTGCGCTGGCCAAGGCAGCTGTCCTATGGTATGCTAGCCCATCCTCGGAACGTCGGGGTGGCGCCAAAATTCGTAACTTTTTCGTTGCTCCATGCTTGACTTGCGCGCCAAGAGAATTGGAGGTTCAGGGCCCCCGCCGGAGGTTATAATGGCGACGCCGTGACATCCTCATCTCGCAGGAGGGAATATTTGCTGGATCGCCAGCGTTGCCGCAGGGCTGTGCCTTTGAGGGCAAAACGTCCAAAGCGTCGGCTGCAATGGAATCGCTTGCCTCGTGAGAAAGGGCAAGTGCGCAGGACCGCCGGCATTGCCGCAGGGCTGTCTTGGAGATCAGACCCTCCGATTGACGGCGGACCGTGTCCTGGAAACACACGCCTCGCGTGAGGATCGAAAATCGCAGGACCGCCGGCATTGCCGCCGGGCTGTCTTGGAAGTCAGACCCTCCCATTGACGCCAGGCCGTGTCCTGGAAACACATGCCTCGTGCGAGGATCGAAAATCGCAGGACGGCCAGCGTTGTCGCCGGGCTGCGATCTGAAGGCGCTTGCCTCGCCAAGGGGGGCGAGTGCAGCAGCACCGGCATTGCCGCAGGGCTGCGTCCTGGATGTCAGACCCTCCGACGTGCTGGATGGAAGCAGCTGCCGGGCACATCGCCGGACCGCGCCCTGGAAGCACGCGCCCCGCGAGGCAGGGGAAGTGCAGGGCCGCCGGCAGTACCGCTGGGCTGCGCCCTGGAGGGCGGAACCCTGGGCGCGAAGTTAGCTCCGCCAGCGTCGTCACAGGGCCACGTCCTGGAGGCACGTGCCTCGCGCCAGGAAATGGAAACGAGCAGGACCGATGGCACTGCCGCCAGGGTGCGTCCTGGAGGTCGGACCCTCCGACTTCGAATGAAGAACGACGCCGTCGGCATTGTCGCCGGGCTGCTTTCCGAGAAGGCGCACGCGCCAAGCAAGGTAAGCGTGCGCGACCGCAGGCACTGTCGCCAGGCTGTGTCCTGGAAGTCGGAATCTCCGACGCGCCGGGTGATGGGTGAAAAACAACGGCCGGCAAAACTGTGCCCTGGGAGCGCGTGCCTAGCAAGGCAGGGTAAATGCAGGGCCGTCGGCATCGCCGCTGGGCTGTAACCTGGCGGGCAGAACCTCCGACGTGAAGATAGCTCCGCCAGCATTGTAACCAGGCCATGTCCTGCAGGCGCGCGTCTCGCGCAAAAAATGAAAATGCGCGAAACCGCCGACATCGCCGCAGGGCCGTGTCCTGGAGGCCAGACCCTCCGACTTGGAAACCGTCGGCATTGTCGCCGGGCTGCTTTCAGAAAAG
>CAUYUJ010014614.1:125000-155000 GCA_963575745.1 Prorocentrum cordatum
GTCCTGCTCCTCTCCTCCACCCAACCTCTTACTACCTGTGCACTTATCCTGCCCGGCCTGTTTGCCGAGGCGAGGATATCGCCGCGAAAGCATGGTGGACGGCCGACTTATGCGGCAAGCCCCCCATTGGCAGCGGCGACTTCAGACCACGGTGTGAGCGAGATAAGAGTAGTCCGTCCGACTGCACCGGGGTAGCGGGGAGGAGGAGGAGGGGGAGGAGGAGGAGGAGGAGGAGGAGGAGGAGGAGGAGGAGGAGGAGGAGGGGGCGACGGAGGGGGAGCAGGAGGAGCAGCAGCACCAGCCAGGCGGGGAGAGGACAAGCTGGGTGCGCTCGCACTATGTCTGACATCCTATCCCTCCCATCCATCCCTTCTCGTTGTCCAGAATTCCCTTTGCGTAACCGCCGACGCGTGCCATAGCGGACTTGGAACTCCAAAGAAGACCTCATCATCATATGATGAGCAATGGGAAGAAAAAAAACTGCGCACATTGAGGGGAAGGAGGAGGCGGTGGCGCATGAGCAGGAGGATGAGCATGAGGAAAAGACGGAACAAGAGGAGGAGGAGGAGGAGGAGGAGGAGGAGGAGGAGGAAGGAGGAGGCCGAACAGCGGCGGCAGCAGCAGCTGGCGTGGAGGGAGCGGGAGGAGAAGGAAAACCAAGTCAATGCGGAGGAGGAGAAAGGAAGGGGGCGACAACAACAATTAAGGCGAAAAGTGGCACGCCTTAAGGCAAGAGCGCGATTCTGCAAAGACGGGAGCACAGCGCGGAACCAATGATGAGGACCACGCTGCAAAGGGAACCCTGTTTTGAAACACCGAAAACGCTCCGATTGGGAAAGACTGCAAGAACGAACACATGAGCAGGACAAAACCTGACCGGACAAGATCGGGAAGCGCCGTTGTCCACCAAGCGTGTCAGAGAACGTATGGTGGAGAACGTCAACGAAACCTAGAAACGCAACACAACAAATTAAGACACCTGCTGTCGGTTCATTGCGATGGCCTGCCGCACTAGTCTGCCCTACTGGTCAGTCGAGCTAATCTGCCGCCCTGGGCACATGATGGACTTCTCGGGCCCTCTCAGGCTCTTGGGGCTCTTTTGGGCTCTCTGGGGCCCTCTGAAGAACCTTGTGAAAGCATGTTGGGAGCCCGTTGCGAGCCTTTTGGGAGCCTGTTGGGGGCTTCTGTGACCCTCTTGGACTGTCTGGGCGCATCTCGAGGGTCAGTGGGGGCTCTATTGGCGTTCTCTTGGACTGTCTTGGGGCTCTCTTGGGCAGTCTCGGGGCCTCTTCGGGCGCTCTTGGAGGCCTCTGGGCGCCTCTTGGGAGCTTCTTGAGGGTCTCTTGGGGCGCTCTGGGGGTCCCCTAGGGGGCCTTCGGGGGCTCTCTGGGGCAGTTTTGAAGCCCTCCGGTGGCGATTTCAAGATGATGCTAGTTCGGAAACCCCTCTGGAGACGTTCTTTGAGGATGTCTCGAGCGAAACGGCCATTTTGAGCGGAACCCGGGAACGTATCAGCATTTACAATCGGGAGTCAGTTGTCCCTCGCGAGTTTGTTCTTCATTCATACCTCACTTAGAAATGCTAGAAAACGCCCATCACCGTCTCGTTCCGAGAAGGCGCTTCCCGTCATCCGCCATCACCCTCCGGGATGGAACCCGCACCCCTTAGTTAGAGAAAAGAAAGCCCCAGATCTAACGGTGCACGCCAGAGGCGCTTCCCGTCATCCGCCAAAGTGCCTGCACGGAATGGGCGCGCTAGAATGCTCGTATGTTGTCTGAAAGGAGTTTCGATCTTTTCCCAGGTCGCCGCCCCCCCCCAACCTACCTACTACTACTAGCCCCACCAAACCACGCACCCATTGAATTTGCTCTGCAGCGCTCTGTTTGACCTGCAGGCGGCCAGGATGGCCACCAGGACGGGTTCCAAAACGGCCAAGATTGCAACGAGACGACCCAAGATGGTCTAGGGCCGCTCAAGGAGGCTCTCAAGAGGGCGCCGAGACATCCCACGAGGCCTATAATACGACCCAAGAGGGCTCTAAGAGGCACTCAAAGAGAGACCGATGAAACACAAAACATTGATGCTCCTCAAGTGCGTTAACACGGACAACTGATGTTGGATTGCATCGCCTGCTCGGCTTTGCTATCACTCGGGATTGCCCAAAAGGTTTCCAAGATAGCTCCACGACAGCCCATGGCGCCCCCAAAAGAGCCCAAAATCGACCCAAGATGACCGCAACTTCGCCAAAGAGAAAGAAGAGGAGGTGGAGGAGAAGAAGAATCATAATAACAAAAAGGAGGAGGACGGGGCCGAAGAGGGGGAGGAGGGGAAGGAGGAGGAGGAGGAAAAGGAGGAGGAAAAGGAGGAGGAGGGAAAGGAGGAGGAAAAGGAGGAGGAGGAGGAGGAGGAGGAGGAGGAGGAGGGGGGGGAGGGGAGGGGGAGGGGAGGGAGAGGAGGCCAGGGAAAGGACGTAAGACCTCCGCCCCCCCCCCCACTCCTCCTGCCCCCCTCCATCCACCCTGGGGTTGCCGCCGTCGCCGCCCGCCTCGGCTCCGCCGCGCACCAGCTTTGGACGCCCGAAATGGGCACGGAAACAATGGGCACAATGCACAACAGCAAATGTTGTCCCAAGCCAACAGCGGCCGCTGTTGGGCAGGCGGCCTCCTGTCTCGAGTGGACACGGGCCGCGGCGGCGCGGACAGCGAGCCCTGCTCAAAATGAACAGAAACTGCTGTTGGGCATCGTACCCATTCTTTCCGTACCCATTCCGCTCGTGCCGACCAGCCCCCACCCGGGCCGTCGTTGCGGCGCGGGGGGCGGCGTGACTGGCAGCGCGCGCGAGCGCGCGCAGTGGCCGCGCGCGGTAGCGAGGCATCCGCAGGCAGGGCCTCCGCACAGGCGCGGGCGGCCGCCTCCCAGGAGCAGAGAAGGCGACGGGAGGTGGCAGAGGGGACCCTCCTCCTCCTCCTCCTCCTCCTCCTCCTCCTCCTCCTCCTCCTCCTCTGCTTGTTGTCAATACGACTGCTGCTACTATTAGCCTTAGCATCATTACTCGACTTCGTAATATTATTCTTAGTGTAAGTATTAGTATTACTCGCCGTGTTCTTCTTCGTCTTCACCTTCTTACAATGGTTGGTAGTATTATTCATGTAGGTAGTAGTTGTATTGTTCGCCTTCGCCTTCGTCGTCGTCATATGTGTTTCGATTGCTAGTATTGTTATGTGCCTTCGTTTTCGGTGTCGTATTCGTCTTCGTTTCGTCTTCGCATTCTTCCTATAACTTCTAGATTGCGTTGTCTCATTATTATTCGTTTTCGTTTTCCTCCTCCTCCTCCTTCTCCTCCTCCTCTTATTCCTCTGCTTAGTACGATGTGTCGTCTTCGCTCTCGCCGGATTCGTCTTATTGTTCGTCGTCTTCGTCTTCGTCTTCGTCGTATCGGTTATCTGATTCGTCTCTTTCTTCTTCGTCTCCGTCTCCATATAATTCCTCCTCCTGCTCCTCCTCCTCCTCTTCCTTCCCCTCCTCCTCCTCCTCCTCCTCCTCCTCCTCCTCCGACTCCTATGATTCTTTGTCGTGTTATTCGTATGTTTCGTCTTATTCCCTACCTAGGCTCTGCCTAGAAGGGTTCTTACTCTCTGGGCTTAAAGGGGCCGGGCAGTGGAAAGCGCCCCGGGCGGTTCCCCCAGTATCCGCCCCGCGAATCCCCCAGTTACGTCCCCTTAGCTTAGCGTTGCTTATCTCACCTTAGTTTAGCTTACTTCATCTTAGCTTAGCTTAGCTTCATCTTAGCTCAGGGTTATCTTAGCTTAGCTTACCTTCATCTTAACTTCGCTGAGCTTTAGCATAGCAGAGCACAGCATAGCATGGCGTAGCATAGCATAGTGCAGCACAGCATAACATAGCATAGCCCAGCATAACATAGCATAGCTTAGCATAGCACAGCCCAGCATGACATATCATAGCTTAGCATAGCGCAGCATAGCATAGCATAGCATAGCATAGCATAGCATTAGCATAGCGCAGCATAGCATAGCATAGCATAGCATAGCATAGCATAGCATAGCGTAGCGCAGCATAGCATGGTATAGCATGGCATAGCATAGCATAGCATAGCATAGCAACTAATGCTGCTTTCCTAGGGGCTCCAACTTCTAGGTAGGGTCGCACTGGGGAAACTTTATTCTTAGTAGTATAAGTATTACGGTTTGTTTGTATATTTGATCGTTACAAGAGGCAGAGGAGGAAGCGGAGGAGAAGAAGGAGGACGCAGAGCCTCTGCATAGCACTAGTGTTAGTCATATGCTTCGTCTTCAAAGTACTATGTTTATGCTTAGTGGTCTTCGAAATGTGTGTATTCGCCGTTTCCTTATTCGCCTGCATCTTCTTAACGCTATTCGCAGTATAACTCAGGTTAGCCTTATTAGTCTTCATAGTAGGATTCGCCTTCGTCTTCGTTTTATCAATACTGTTAGTATTCGTCTTCGTATTCGCCTGAGTCTTGATATTTCTCTTTCTCGTTTTCCTCTTCTTCTCTTTCTGATTCGTGCTCGTCTTTATCTTCCTCCTCATCCTGGTCCTCCTCCTCCTCTTCCTTCCCCTCCTCCTCCTCCTCCTCCTCCTCCTCCTCCTCCTCCTCCTCTGCTTCTTAGTAGTTTCATACTCTTCCACTTAACTTTCTTCTTTGTTTAAGTATTGTCGCTATCAGGAGACGCAGAGGAGAAGGAAAGAGAGGCATGGGGAGCCCGTTTTAATTTTCATAATTACAATGCATACTATTGTTATTCTTCTTAGAATACTATTATCACAACTGTTTTGCTTATCCTTATTCTTAAGATTATTAGTAATATGATTCGTCGTTGTCTTATTCGTCTCCATCGTCTTGTTATTATTCGTAGTATTGTTCAGCTTGGTTTCAGTATTCTTATTCGTCTTCTTCTTCATCTGACTATTGTCATTATTATTATTCGTGCGCGCCTTCGGTTTCGTCGTTCGATTCGTCTTCTTCGTTTGATTTCTCTAAATGTTATTGCTAACTTTCTTCTTCGTCTTTGTTTTCATCTTCCACGTCCTGCTCCTCCTCCTCCCCCTCCCCTTCCTTCCCCTTCCTTCCCCTTCCTCCTCCCCCTCTTTTGTTTCTTCGACTTCGTCTTCTTCTGCTTATTATTCCTGTTCTTCGCAGTATTATTCGCATTCTCATTGTTAGAAGAAGCAGAGGAGGAGGAGGAGGAAGAGGCAGAGGGAACCCTCCTCCTCCTCCTCCTCCTCCTCGTCATTGTCCTCCTCCTCCTCCTCCGCCTCTGCTTCTTCCTCTTGTTCTTCGTATGAGTATTATTATCATTATTCGTGATGGTTTTCTTCTTCGCATTATTGTTCAAGTTCTGAGTTCTGATTCGCATTATTGTCCGTAGTCTTATGAGTTCTTATTAGCATTATTATTCGTCTTACTCTCGTTAGTAGTCTTATTCGGCTTCGTTTTCGTATTCGTCTTCTTCCCCGCATTGTCCTTGGTATTCAAATTCGTCTTCGCATTCGTCTCAGTATTGTTCTTATTCGTCATGTTTGTGGTATTACTATTATCTTAAGTCGGAGGTGAGGGGTTGAGATCGAAGAAGAACGGAGAGCCCCCCTACCGGGAAATCGGTTTCGGTTTCGTGTTCGCGCGTGCCGTGCGTGCGGGCGAGGCGAAGCTGCGTGAGCGGGCGAGAAGAAAGTCTCCTCCGGCTGAGGCGCGGCCGGACCAAATGATTCCTGACCGGGGTCACGAGGCGCGCGGTGTCCCGCCGGTGTCCCGCCTCCGGCTGAGGCGCGGCCGGACCAAATGATTCCTGACCGGGGGCCGGTGGCGCGCGGTGTCCCGCCGGTGTCCCGCCTCCGGCTGAGGCGCGGCCGGACCGAATGATTCCTGAACGGGGGCCAGTGGCGCGCTGTGACCCAGTGTCCCCGGTGTCCCGCCGATGATGTGACCCGTCGGTGTCCCGATGATGATGATGATGATGATGATGATGATGATGATGATGATGATGATGATGATGATGATGATGTTGATGATGATGATGATGATGATGATGATGATGATGATGATGAAGATGATGATGACGCTGATGATGAAGATGATGATGATGATGATGATGATGGTGTCCCGATGATGGTGATGATGATGAGGTTGATAATGATGCTGCTGATGATGATGACGCTGATGATGATTATAGTGTCCCGATGATGATGATGCTGATGATGATGATGACGATGATGGTGTCCCGATGATGATGATGTTGATGATGAGGTGATGATGATGATGATGATGATGATTTTGATGATGGTGACCCGATTATGGTGATGATGATGGTGTCCCGATGTTGATGATGATGATGATGATGGTGACGATGATGATGGTGACGATGATGATGGTGCCCCGATGATGATGATGTTGATGATGATGTTGCTGATGATGATGGTGTCCCGATGTTGATGATGATGTTGATGATGATGTTGTTCATGATGATGATGATGGTGTTCCGATGATGATGGTGATGATGACGATGATGATGATGATGATGATGATGGTGATGGTGTCCCGATGATGATGATGATGATGATGATGATGATGATGATGATGATGATGATGATGATGGTGACGATGATGGTGACTCGAAAATGGTGATAATGATGGTGATGATGGTGATGTTGATGATGGTGATGATGATGATGATGGTGTCCCGATGATGATGATGATGATGATGATGATGATGATGATGATGATGATGTTGATGATGTTGATGACCATAATGCTGATGATGATGATGATGATGACGTTGATTGTGAGATCGATTGTGATATCGATAGTGAGATCGAACGTGAGACCGAATGTGAGATCGATTGTCAGATCGATAGTGAGATCGATTGTGAGATCGATAGTCAGATCGATTGTGAGATCGATCGAATGAAATAGATGGAGGGAGATCGATTGTGAGATCGATCGAGTGAGATCGATCGAGCGAGACCGATACTGAGATCGGTTGTGAGACCGATCGAGTGAGACGTTGGTTCCTCCCCCCCCCCGAACCTCCTTATCACCCGAAGGGTGGTCGCACAGGTATTGTTGTTCATATGCTTACTCTTATTGTTCGTATTCGTCTTCGTTTTCCTCCCCCCCTCCGCCTCCACCTCCGCCGCCGCCTCCGCCTCCGCCTCCGCTTCCGCCTCCTCCTCTTCCTCCTCCTTGTCCTCGTCCTCGTCCTCGTCCTCCTCTTCACCCTCCTCCTCCCTCTCCTCCTCCTCCTCCTCCTCCTCCTCCTCCTCCTCCTCCACCTCCTCCTTCTCCTCCTCCTCTATGTTTTTATTTCTACATAAACTCTCCCTGTCGCACTCCGAGGCCAGTTGTTAGGGCGGGCCGGGCGGTTCGCCCGAGACTTCCTCACCATTTATGACAGCGAAGCTTAACATTAGCCTGGCGAAGGACCGAACCATATGCAGTTGTGCGTACCGCAATTGTGCATATCTTCTTCGGTGGCGCTCCCTACGGGGCCACGAACCCAGTGAGGGGTGTGCCGAAATTGGTGCGGCGGACGCATGTGGACGGTGGCACTGGGGCCTTCGGTGGAGCTCCCTATGGGGCCACGAAACATGTGAGGGGTGTGCCGAAATGGGCGTGGGGGACGCATGCGGACCGTGGCACTGGAGCCTTTGGTGGAGTTCCCTATGCGGTGGCGAAACGTATGATGGGTGTGCCGAAATGGGTGTGGAGGACGCTTGTGGACGGTGGCACTGGGGCCTTCGGTCGAGCGTCTTATGGGGCCACGAAACGTGTGAGGGGTGTGCCGGAATGGGTGTGGAGGACGCATGTGGACGGTGGCACTGGGGCCTTCGGTGGAGCGTCCTATGGGGCCATGAAACGTGTGAGGGGTGTGCCGAAAGTGGTGCGGGGGACGCATGTGGACGGCGGCGCTGGGGCCTTCGGAGGAGATCCCTATGGGGCCACGAAACGTGTGAGGGGTGGACCGAAGTGGGCGCGGGGGGCGCAGGTGGACGGGCTGCCGCTCGAGAGCAGGTGGGTGCCAGGGGGACCGTCTTTGAAACACAAGGGCGCCCCGGAGACCCTGAGAGCATCCTGCTTACTCGTAGGAGTGTTCGGGTTGAAGCGTTGGATATCCCACCGATCGAGTGCGCCCCTGCGGCTGAAGTTCTCAACGGAGACGGAAGGCCATGCCAGAACTTGACCCCGAGCAGGGCGTGCAGCATGCTGGCCAAGCTTCTCAGCTCAGTCTCGCAGTTGACGGGAGTGCTACCAAATCAGTGCCTCACTGTTCCAGCGTGCGTCATATGCCGTCGCTTTGTTTGTTCCCGAGTCGCGGGGGGCCCCAGTGCGGCGCGCAACCCCAGGAGGATGCCCCAAGACCGCAGCTATGGCTGAAAACGTTGCGTGTTGCAGTTGCTAGCCAGATCGCTGATCGAGCATCGACGGCGCGCGCAGAGTCTAATGGCTGCCGCTGCTCAGCCCCCCCCCCCCGCAGCATATACAGCTTCGTGCGCTGAAGCCGCACGCGGGGGCGTCGGCCTTTGTTCGCTCGCTCGACGGCTACCTGCACACCGAGGACATCCAGCACGTCAAGGCTCGTCGGAGTCTAGAAACGATAGACCCTCGATCCTCGACCCTCGATCCTCGACCCTCGATCCTCGACCCTCGATCCTCGACCCTCGATCCTTCGATCCTCGTCCTTCGAGCCTCGAGCCTCGAGCCTCGAGCCTCGATCCTCGTGAGGAGCGGCCCTCAGCGCGAGGCAGCCGCGCTGCCGACTGCCATGCTGAGGCGGCCTCGACATCACATGCCGAGATGGGGCCCGAGGCGGCCAGTCGTCGTAAGGCCGAGGTGCAAGCAGCAGCGAACTCTGCGAAGACAGCGACGGCAGCGTCGCCCTGCTGCTCACCTTTCTGTTAAACGAGTGCCGGGATGGCACGAGTGGCAAGTCGGCCCCTGGGCCCACGATGTATGAAGGGGCCTAGGGACACACGCACACACAACATGAGCACAAATCCCAAGATCCCCGATGCTTGTCCATCTGTTCTGAACGTTCGTCCCCCCCTCCACTCCCCAGATCTTCCCCTACTTTCTGGGGCACCGACGATCCATTGCGTCTGATTGTCTCTTCCCTCGCGCATGGCAGATCTGTGAATGCCGCTGCTTCGTTGAGGCCCGTGGCCGAGAACCATGCCCTCGGACGCCCAGGGGGGCTCCCTCCGTCCTCGCCGAGGGCGTCCGTCGCCCCGGGGGACACGTCCTCGTCGCTGCCCGGACCCGTGGGCTCGTTCCCGGGGGCGACGGCTCGAACCCGGGCCGAGAGGCCCCCGTTGCAGCTTCTGCGCGCGCTGCGGGTGCCGGGCTCAGTGGCGCGCTCGGAAGCCCAGTCGCATCCGCGGGGGGCCCTCGCGGGAAGGCGCCGAAGGGCCTCAGAAATACCGCCGCGGGACGGGCCCGCGCAATCGCGCCAGGCAAACTTGTCGAAAGCTCGTCGGCGTTCAAAGACCTGGCGATCGCCCCGTCGCCATAGCCAGCGGCGCGAACGTCAGCGCCGACTGCAGCGGCGCCCAGCTCCAGCGTTGCTCACGAGCAGCGACTAGCTGCCCTCGAGGAGCACGCATTCGCCTCCGAGGGGAGCGGGGCCGGCGAGGCCCGACGTTCAAAAAGGCTCCGATAGCCACTGCGCCCTGCCGTTTTGCAGCGGCTTGCGAGAACTCTCCCCTAGCGGCGGTTCCATCCATCCATCCATCCATCCGTCCATCCATCCACCCATCTATCCATCCATCCATCCCTCCTCCTCCTCCTCCTTCTCCTCCTCCGCCTCCTCCTCCTCCGCCTCCGCCTCCGCCTCCGCCTCCTCCGCCTCCTCCGCCTCCTCCTCCTCCTCCTCCTCCTACAATTCCTCATCCCCCTCCTCCTCTTCCTCCGCCTTCTCCGCCTCCTCCTCCTCCTCCTCCTCCTCCTCATCCTCCTCCTCCTATTCTCCTCCTCCTCCTCCTCCTCCTCCTCCTCCTCTCCTCCTCCCACTCCTCCTCCTCCTCTAATTCCTCATCCCCCTCCTCCTCTTCCTCCTCCTCCTCCTCCTCCTCCTCCTCCTCCGCCTCCTCCTCTGGATGGGAGGATGGAGGGGGCGGCGCACTCTCAGATGCCGCCCGCAGCCGTGCCGGGCGCGTTGCCCATGACCTGGAGGCGGCGCCACTGCCGTCGCCGGCCGTCGCTGCTGGTCGCCCACTGCCAGCGGCCGCTGGACTTCGGAGGTCGAGGGGAAGGAGGAGCTTCGAGGGCGAAGAGGGATACTTTTATGTGTCTCTTGACCTTTGTGGGATCCTCTTCCTCCTCCTCCTCCTCCTCCTCCTCCTCCTCCTCCTCCTCCTCCTCCTCCTCCTCCTTCTCCTCCTCCCCCCCCCTCGTCGTCCTCCTCCTCCAGGAGACGGGGGGCAGTGGACTTCCCCCACCGCTGGCGGATGCTGCTCATCCTATCTGTATTCGCCATTACTACATACTTCCTCTGCGCAACCTAGCCGGCCGAGAGCGACACCATCGAAGGATCAATTCTGCCAATCAGATGACAATAGAAACTTTCTTCCTCACATTAAGAGCATCTTGCCGTCGACGATGCAAAATGCCTGGCAGGAATGGGACGTGGCACACATCGCGCGCGGCTGAGCAAAATGTTGTTCTCGCCCCAACGCCGCGCTCATTTTTCCTGTCAATGGAGCTCCCCAGTGGGCGCAGCGCGCAGTTTGTTCGCCGAATCGTCGGAAGCGAGGGCGCGCCCAAGAGAGCGAAATGCTGCCCTCGCCCAAGCGCCGCGCAGGCTTTTCTAAGCGCCAGGCGAGCTTCTCTTGAAATCGCCGATACGCATGATTCCCGATATCAGATCCTGTTGCAAGCTGGGCCGCGCGCCAACTGAATGTTGATTGCGATTCAGCCAAAATAAACTGCGAAGCTGCGTTCCAGTTCGCGCGTGACGCAAGTTGTTCTTTCGCCAAGTTCTCGGAAGCGGGGTCGCGCGCGCGAGTGTCTCCCACTCGCTCGTGGAAGCGCGCCAGTCCCGTGCCGACAGACTCGTTCGAGCTGTCTTCCCTGATTCCTATATTACTCCGCATCCTCAAATTCCTTGCCCCTGCTTTTTCCTCATCCTCATCCTCCTTCGCGCCCCCCCCCTCTCATCGTCGTCGTCGAAATCCTCCTGATGCGTTGCATTTGCCCCACCATAGAATCCGAAGACCCGTATCGGTCGATCCTTACCCTCCCACTTATTGTCCTGCTCACTTTCCTCCTCCTCCTCCTCCTCCTCCTCGTTCTCATCATCCCCCCTCCTCCTCCCCCCCCCCTCCGCTTCCTCCTCCTCCTCCTCCTCCTCCTCCTCCTCCTCCTCTTCCTCTTCCTCCTCCTCCTCCCCTCCTCCTCCTCCGCCATAATGTCTTGCTCTGGGGCACCCCTCCTCATCTTGCTCCTCCTCCCCCCCCCCACCCCCTCCTCCCCCTCCTCCTCCTCCTCCTCCTCCTCCTTCTCCTCCTCCTCCTTCTCCTCCTCCTCCATGGTCTGTTCTGAGGCACCCCTCCCTATCGCGCCACCAGACGAGCCAGTCGGGCGGCCCAGCCGCTCCGCCCGAGATTTCGCCATCACTTTCGATCCAGAAGCTCGAAAATTGCCAACAGGTCCAGTCCAGCTCTCGCCTCAGCGCCGCGCGCATTCGTCTTGCAAGCTTCCAGCGGCCACCCGCACGGAGAACGGCTCCCTTCGGTGGTGCATCCCTGGTTCACTCTCATCCTCCCACGCGTATGTGCCTTCTCCTCCTCCTCCTCCTCCTCCTCCTCCTCCTTCTCCTCCTCCTCCTCCTCCTCTTCGCCATCCCCCTCCTTGCCGTCGCCCACCCCGCCCTGGCCAAGCTGTCCCTTGCGTCCCTCCGCCCGGCCTCCCGCTTCTCGCGTCCATCCTGCTCCTCACCCTCCCCCCACCCCCCCACCCCCAACATCCGCTGTTCAAGTCCGACGCGGTCCTGACCCATTCCCGCATCCGCGTTCTCTCCCTCGTCCCGCTGCTCCTGCTGCTCACGATGCCGTTCCTGTTCCTGCCCCTCCTCGCCCTCATCCTCCCCCTCCCCATTGTTGCCCCACCTCGTCATCATTATCGCCCTGCTCGCCCGCCTCCGTTTCATCTTCCTCGTCGCCCTCCAAGGCTTTCCCCGTCGCCCCCCTCCACGGCGCCCCCCCCCATCCTCCGCTTCCCGCCCTCCTCGTAGTAGTTTTATTATCGGTATTGGTATTAGTCGCATTAGCAGCGTTATCACTATGTCTTGTTTAGTGTTGTGAGTAGTACTAGGACTCTTCTTACGAACAGTATTACTAATAATATTCCTAAGGTTGTTATTGCTAATCCAGTCGCTTTATTTTGATTAGCCGTCGTGTTCCCCATTTCCAAAGGATGGGTTCTTGTTGTTCCCCACATGCTTAGTGGAGTTAGGGAGTTCTTCCGTCCCGCGTCGCACCCGCGCCTCCTCCTCCTCACCCCTCCTCCTCCTTCTCCTTCTCACACAGCACAGCGCAGCGCAGCACAACGCAGCACAGCACAGCACGGCACAGCACAGCTCAGCACAGCACAGCACACAGCACATTGACACCCAGCACGTACACAGCACAGCACGACACAGCACAGCACTGCTCAGCACAAAACAGACAGCACAGCACAGCACAGCACAGCACAGCACAGCACAGCACAGTACTGCTCAGCACAGCACAGCACAGCACAGCACACGCACACACGCACACACACACACAAGCACGCAAACACACAAACACATGACACGCACACCACGCAACACATGGTCGGACACCCTGGCAGGCGTGGCACTATCTCGCCACTAGAGGGGGTGCGCACGGGGGGTCCCTCAGCGCGGTCTCTATGCGCGCCAACGTCGCAGGGCCTAGCAAACGCGGCACTTTCTCGACACCACAGGGGGTGCGCAGGGGGTGATCCCTCGGCGCGGTCTCTACACGCGCCAATGTCGCAGGGCCTCGCAAGCGTGGCACTTTCTCAACAAAACAGGGTGCGCAGGGGGTGATCCCTCGGCGCGGTCTCTATACGCGCCAATGTCGCAAGGCCTAGCAGGCGTGGCACTTTCTCAGAGAGGATGTCCGCAGGGGGTGGTCCCTCAGCGCGGTCTCTATACGCGCCAATGTCGCAGGGCCTAGCACGCGTGGCCCTGTCTCGACACCAAAGGGGGTGCGCAGGGGGTGGTCCCTCAGCGCGGTCTCTATACGCGCCAATGTCGCAGGGCCTCGCAAGCGTGGCACTTTCTCGACACCAGAGGCGATGCGCAGAGGGGTGGTCCCTCACCGCGGTTTCCATACGCGCCAGTGTCGCAGGGCCCAGCAGGCGTGGCACTTTCTCGACACCGGAGGGGGTGCGCAGCGGGTGATCCCTCGGCGCGGTCTCTATACGCGCCAATGTCGCAGGGCCTAGCACGCGTGGCATTTTCTCGACACCAGAATGGGTGCGCATGGGGTGGTCCCTCAACGCGGTCTCTATACGCGCCAATGTCGCAGGGCATAGCATGGCTGGCGATTTCTCGACACCTGAGGGGGTGCGCAGGGGGTGGTCCCTCACCTCGGCGTAGCACTTTCTCAACACCGGAGGGGGTGCGCAGGGGGTGGTCCCTCACCCCGGTGTCTATACGCGCCAGTGTCGCAAGGCCAGGGGGTGGTCCCTCAACGCGGTCTCTATACGCGCCAGTGTCGCAGGGCGTAGCATGGCTGGCGATTTCTCGACACCAGAGGCGATGCGCAGAGGGGTGGTCCCTCACCGCGGTTTCCATACGCACCAGTGTCGCAGGGCCCAGCAGGCGTGGCACTTTCTCGACACCGGAGGGGATGCCCTCAGCGCGGTCTCTATACGCGCCACTGTCGCAGGGCCTCGCAAGCGTGGCACTTTCTCGACACCAGAGGCGATGCGCAGAGGGGTGGTCCCCCACCGCGGTTTCCATACGCGCCAGTGTCGCAGGGCCCAGCAGGCGTGGCACTTTCTCGACACCGGAGGGGATGCCCTCAGCGCGGTCTCTATACGCGCCAATGTCGCAGGGCCTCGCAAGCGTGGCACTTTCTCGACACCAGAGGCGATGCGCAGAGGGGTGGTCCCTCACCACGGTTTCCATACGCACCAGTGTCGCAGGGCCCAGCAGGCGTGGCACTTTCTCGACACCGGAGGGGATGCCCTCAGCGCGGTTTCTATACGCGCCAATGTCGCAGGGCCTCGCAAGCGTGGCACTTACTCGACACCAGAGGCGATGCGCAGGGGGTGGTCCATCAGCGCGGTCTCTATACGCGCCAGTGTCGGATGGCCTAGCAGGCGTGGATCTCTATCGACGCCAGAGGGTGAAGACACGGCGGTCTGTATCCGTTGCAGGCTCGCACGGCGCAGCAGGCGTGTTATTTTCTCGACACCAGAAGGGGTGCACCGGGGGGTCGGTCTCTATGTGTTGCAGGCGCGCAGGGCACGGCAGGCGTCGCACTTGCTCGACACCACAGCGGGTGCGCTGGGGGCAGGCTCGCAGGGCACGGCAGGCGTACCACTTTCCTCTAAACCAAAAGGGGGTGCATAGGGCCGGTGGTCTCTATGCGTTGTAGGCGCGCAGGGCACGGCGTGCGAAGCGATCTCTCGACGCGAGAGGGTGCGCGCAGGGGGTGCGGCTGCTATGCGTTACTGGCGTCACCAACGGTATCTGCGGGGCAACGGCCACCAACATCAATCTTACATGCTTCACTTCACCTATCAGCACTCCAGCCATAATATATGTAACTGGGGTTCCTCGGCAGCGTAATTCTCTGGCCGCGAAAGACCCCTCATCATCATCATCCCTCCCCTCCCTCCTCCCTCTCTGCACTAGACGATGATGATGAGTGTCATGATGATGACCATGGTACCGTAAGAGTATGATATGACAATGATGGAGATGGTTAATGATGGATGACTATGATGATGATGCTGTTGCTGTTGCTGCTGCTGCTGCTGCTGCTGCTGCTGATGATGATGATGATGATGATGATGATGATGATGATGATGATGATGATGATGATGATGATGATGATGATGATGATGATGATGATGATGATGATGATGATGATGATGATGATGATGACAATGAAATGATGAAGATGTCTCGAGCGGCTTGCTGGTTTTAGCACTCCTAAGGGGGGGCTCCAGGGGTATCTCACAGCCTCCGTTCGCGCCAAAATGGCGGGGATGTCTCGAGCGGTTTGCCTGTTTTGGTCGCGAACATCCTTCGTTTTCGGAGTAGATGTTGAGAATGTCTCGCGCGAGGCGCCTCCTAAGGGGGGGCCGCCAGGGGTAGCGCCTCGCACGAAGCATCCTCAGAGGGCATCGACCCGTTTCAGGTTCCAGAATCACCCTGAAACAGTTCCATGGTGAAAATTGGAACCTGAAACGGATCATTTTCCATCTGGGCGCTCTCAGGAGCCTTGTGGGCCGCCTCTCGGGAATGGGTGGGTGTACCCGAGCCCCCAAAAATGGCAAATTTCCACATGAAATCATCTCTTATTGGAAGACTTTTCTCCTGCGGCTGGACCCTCTCCCGCCCAGTGTCGAGAGGCCTCAAATGGATTTTCACCCCGGAACCGCTCCAGTGTGAAAATCCATCTGGGACCCCCCCGCCCGCGCAAAACGGCGCTCTCGGGGACGGGGGGGTGTACCCGAGCACCAAAATTGGCAAATTTCCAAATGACATCTCTTTTGGGGGAGCCTTTTTTTCTCGCGGCCGGGCCCTCTCCCGCCCAGTGTCGCGGGAGGTCCCAGATGGATTTTCACCCCGAAACCGTTCCACTGAAAATCCATCTGGGACCCTCCCCCAGCGCACAACAGCGCTCTCGGGGACGGGGGTGGTGTACCCGAGCCCCCCCAAAAAATTCATCTTCCAAATGAAGCGTCTTGTTGTGGAACATCTTTCTCGTGGCTGGGCCCTCCCGCTCAGTGTCGGGAGGTCCCAGATGGATTTTCACCCCGGAACCGTTCCAGGGTGAAATTCCATCTGGAACCCTCTCCCAGCGCAAAACAACGCTTTCGAGGATGGGGGGTGTACCCGAGCCCCAAAAACGGCAAATTTCTAAATGAAATCCCTGATTGGGGAGCCTTTTTTCTCACGGCCAGGGCCTCTCCCGCCCAGTGTCGCGGGAGGTCCCAAATGGATTTTCAGCCCAGAACCGTTCCGGGGTGAAATTCCACCTGGGACCCTCCGCCAACACATACGGCGCTCTCGGGCATGGGGGCAGGTGAACCCGAGCCCCGAAAATTATCATTTCCCAAATGAAAATCTCGTATTGGGGAGCTTTTCTCTCGCGGCTGGGCCCTCCCGCCCAGTGTCGGCAGGTCCCAGATGGATTTTCACCCCGGAAAAGCTCCAGGGTGAAAAAACTATCTGTGGCCCCCAGCGCGAAACGGCGCTCTCGGAGATGGGGTGGGTGTACCCGAGACCCAAAAATTGTCATTTGCCACAAAAACAATATTATTGGGGAGTGTTTGTCTCGCGGCTGAGCCCTCTCCCGCCCAATGTCGGGAGGTCCCACACGGATTTTCACCCCAGAACCGCTCCAGTGTGAAAATCCATCTGGAGACCCCCCCAGCGCAAAGTGCACTCTCGGAGTCCCAAATGAAATCTCTTACTGGGGAGCCTTTTTCTCGCGGCTGGGCACTCTCCCGCCCAGTGTCGCGGGAGGTCCCAGGATGGAGCTTCACCCCGGAACCGCTCCAGGGTGAAAATCCATCTGGGACCCTCCCCCAACCACCACTAAGCCGTGCATCCGGTAGGACGCGCGGGCGGAAGAGCGCGCAATTGGCGACTCTTCAGAAGAACTGCAACCGAGAGCGAGAACGCTGAGCGCCCCACGACTGTGAAGCAGGCAGCGGAGCGCAACGCGACTGTGAAGCAGAAAATGGAACACCATACTGCTCCGAGGTACACGTAGAGGGGATGGGAGGGGGTGTACCCGAGCCCCAAAAATTACCATTCTCCAAACGACATCTCCAGTTGGCGAGCCTTTTCCTCGCGGCGGGGCCCTCACTCCCGCCCTCTGCGCGCCCAGATGTACCTTCACGCCGGAGCCGCTCCAGGGTGCAAATCCACCTGGGAGCCTCACCCACTGCAAAACAGCACGCTCGGAGAAAGGGGGGGGGGTATACCCGAGCCCCCAAACTAGTCATTTTCCCAATGAAATCTCGGATTTGGGGCCTTTTGCTCGCGTCTGGGCCCCGTGGTGGGAGCGCCCAGATAGGTCGTTACCCCGGAACCGTTCCAGGGTAAAAATCCATCTGAGACCCTTCCCAATGCGAAACGGCGCTCTCGGGGGGTGGGTGTGTCGAACTCCCCGACGTCGTCATTTTCAAAATGAGATCTATTTGGGGGGAACCTTTTGTTCAGGCTGGGCCCCCCCGATCAGTGTCGGTAGCGCCGAAATGGATTTTCAACCCATCAGCGTTCCAGGGTGGGAATCCATCTGAATTGATTCCGTTGGTCGGTTGACTAAGGTCCGTTGCGGCTCGAGCTTGTTGCGTGGTCGGTTGGTCCAGGTACGATGTGGTTCGAGTTTGTTGAGACGGTCGGTTGCTGAGGGTCCGCTGTGGTTCGAGTTTGTTTGTGATTGATCGCTGAAGGCCTGCTGTGGTCCGCGGTTCGAGTTCGTTGCGCGGTCGGTTGCTGAGGGTCGCTGTGGTTTGAATTTGTTGTGCGGTCGGTTACTGAAGGTCCGCTGTGGTTCGAGTTGCTCCCGCGGTCGGTTGATTGGGGTCCGCTGCGGTTCGAGTATGTGTTGCGTGGTCGGTTTGGGAAGGGTCCGCTGTAGTTCGAAGCGCGGTCGGTTGCTGAGGGTCCGCTGTGGTTCCAGTTAGTTGCGCGGTCGATTGATGAGGGCCCGCTGTGGTTCGAGTTTGTTGCGCGGTCGTGTGTTTGTCATCGTCCTCGTCCTCCTCCTCCTCCTCCTCCTCTTCTTCCTCCTCCTTCTCCTCCTCCTCCTTCTCTTCCTCCTCCTCCTCCCAATCCCCATGTTCATACTCCTCCTTGTCTTTCTCCTCCTCCTCCTCCTCCTGCTCCTCCTCCTCCTTCGCTTCCTCCTCCTCTTCATCATCATCATCATCCCCGCCGTCATCGTACTCGTCCCCATCGTGTTCTTGATCCTCACTTTCATGATCCTGCTCATTTCCCGCATCCCCCCACACACACACACACACACTCAAACACCTTTGCGGCAGGAAGGGGGGTTCGGGTCATCGTTTGACGGGTCCTCGTCCTCCTTCTCCTCCTCCTCCTCCTCCTCCTCCTCCTCCTCCTCCTCCTCCTCCTCCTCCTCGTCCTCCTCCTCCTGTTCCCCACGTTCATCCTCACCTTTCTCCTCCTCGTCCTCCTCCTCACGTTGCCCACCCCCCTCCTCCTCTTCCTGCTTCACGCAGCCGCTCGGATCGCGCGGCTTTGCGACGCCCTGGCATCGACGCTTTCTCGAAGCCCCTCGCGATGCCCTGGCCAGCGACGACGCACCCCACCTCTCCCAGCCACGATCCCGAGCCGCCGCGCGAGGCCCTCGGCGCCCAGGCTAGGGCTAAGGCTGAGGCCAAAGCGGAGCCGCAGAGCCAGGGCATCGCGAAGGGCTTCGAAAGCTTCGGTGCCATGGCGTCGCAGGCGAAGGCCCCAATGAAGACGGAGGCCAATGAGGAGGCCTCGGCCAAGGCGGAGCCGCAGAGCCGCAGACGGAGGCCACGACGGCAACGGCGGCGATGGAGGAGGAGGCCACGGCCGCGAGTTCCGCGGCGGCCTGCACTGCTGGGGCCTCGCCCCGACCAGAAGGTGCACATCTCGGCGAGCGACGTCTCCAACGAGGAGATCGAGCGCGCCTCCGAGGTCCCGGCCCTGGGGCCCCCAGGCGACCCGGAGGAGCCCGCAGCCGCTGGGCGGGGAGGCGCGGGGGCCGTCCCCTGCGCCTCTCCGCCCCCGTGGCGCGGGACCCCCCCTGCTCGGGAGCGGCCAAGAGGGGGGTGTCCAAGAGGCGGGGGGTGCAAATCATGACCGGCGGCATGTGCGCGACCCAGCGGGGGGGCCACGGACGATAAGAAGAGGCGCCATGAAATCTGGGGAAAGATCATGGCCCGCGCCATGATATCCCCCGCCCCCCCTGGTCATCCCCCCCCTCTTTTCCGCTCCCGACCTGCCCGCGCGGCGGGCCGCGGCGGCCGCCCAGGCCGCGCTGGACGCGACGCCGCGCGCGCGCTTCCCTGCGGAGCAGGGGCGCGACCTCGGCACTCGGGGCCGCGCCGCTGCGCGGGCGGGCCGCCGAGGGGCGCACGAAAGGGGGGCCCGCAGGTCGGCCCAGGGGGGCGGCGCCCCGCGCCGCAGGGCGTCCGCGAGACGCACCCAGGGGAGGAGGAGGAGGAGGAGGAGGAGGAGGAGGAGGAGGAGGAGGAGGAGGAGGAGGAGGAGGAGGAGGAGGAGGAGGAGGAGGAGGAGGAGGAGGAGGAGGAGGAGGAGGAGGAGGAGGAGGAGGAGGAGGAGGGAGGAGGAGGAGGAGGAGGCCACCACGGGCGCGACGGGGCGGGCCTCCAGGCGGCAGCGCCGTCGGGGCAAGCAGACGTCGCGCGGCCAGCCACCGGCGAAGGCGGAGCTGGACCCCGACGCCCTCGAGAGCGCGGAGGCGATCGCTCGGGAGGGCTGCGAGGTCCAGGGCTGGGAGCTTCGCATGGGATCCTGCTGGGTGCCCACGCAGCGGCTGGGCCGGCGCCGCACCTGCGCTGCCCTCGATGACTGGAAGATCGCGAAGGCAGAGTACGTCGACGAGCTGACGAGGGCCGAGTTGACCCGCCACGAGGCGGCGCGGGAGGAGAACCCCAGGTAACCTGCGCTGCGGCAGGGTCGGGAGGGAGGCCAGCGTGCCCACGCCTGCTCCAAGCGCGTGGCCGAGCACGAGGGCATCCACGAGCGCGAGGCGGTCGCGAAGGCGGCGAGGCTGAACGAGGGCGCCGGCTCCATCCAGCACTCGCGCAACCGCGCGGCCAAGCTCCGGGAGAGTCCCTCGACGTGCTCGAGGAGAGCCTGGATGTGCTGGTGGGCTACGCCCTCTCCGAGGACGGAGAGCTGGCCCCGCGGCGCGCCACCGAGGGCGCGGGCGCGGGCACTGACCCGCCCAGCACGGGCGCGCCGCCGGCTGCGGAGGCGGTCGCAGCTGAAGTTGGGCGCCCGGTGGCGGCGGCGCGAGGCACCGGGGTCGCCCCGCGTGCCTCCGCCGCAAGCCGAGGACGGCGCCGCCGACTGGGACGCGAGGGCGGCGCCGCGCCCCTGGGCCCCGACGGACCGCGGTCCCGCGTCGGAGGAGCCCAACGTCCGTGACGCGAAGCTGGTGGAGGGCGCCGCCGACGTCCAGTCCCGACTGAAGCTGGGCCACCCCAGGAAGACGCTTGAGAAGGAGGTGGCGAGGTGCTACGGCGTCGTGCGGCACGAGACCCTGCAGATGTGCATGTCCCAAATGGAGTTTCGCCCCGGAACCGCTCCAAGATGAAAATCAAGCGGAGACCCTCCACCAGCCAGAACGGCGCTCTCGGGGATGGGGGGGGAGGCATCCAAGAGCCTCTTGGGGCCTCCTGGAGCGTCTGGGGACTTCGAGTGGCCTCCTGAGGCCTCCTGGAGCCTCGCGTGGCCTCCTGGGGCCTCCTGGGACCTCCCAGGGGGCGGAATCGTGCTCCAGGAGAGGCCCAATCTATAGGAACAGACGTACATAAAACATTGCGGATCGGAGCTGCAGGACAAGGGCAATCTGTAGGAACACACGTACAACACCAAGAACTCGTGCCCCAGGGGAGGCCCAATCTACAGGAACATACGCGAGACTTCTGGGGACCGCGCATCGAAAAAATCACGACATCGGATCTCTGGGGCGAGGGGGGCGGGGATGCAAACCCTCCGTCAGAGCATCCCTCGGGCTGGCGACCCCGCCGACCGAAGAGGAATCCAAACAGCGGGGGGCAAGGGAGAAAAAGCAGAGGAGGGAGGAACGCGGGGCAAGGAGCAGACAGATGGGGGACAGCGAAGCAGCCTGACGAAGAGCCCTCGCTGCAAGCAACCATCCGAGCGATGAATAACGCCGCCACCTCTCTCAGACATATGAAGGGGCCCTGGGACACACAAATAAATACACAAAAATAAGATGGTTTCCCGCATGTTCCCATATTCTCTGGTTGTTGTTGTCTTCCCGCCCAATTCCCATGGTTTCCTCTCTTTTCCTGGGACTCGACGATGAACTGTGTCTGTGTGTGTGTGTTTCTCTCCCTCCCGAGCATAGCAGCAGTGGCCGCGGGCTCGGCGGCCTCGCGCTGCTCCTCCCCGAGGGCGGCAACCCAGAACGGAACCAAAACATGTTGGGGCTTTACATGCGGGCAATACTTATATCCATACCTATACGACCACCCTGCGGGTGATAAGGAGGTGAGGGAGGAGGGGGAACCAACGTCTCACTCAATCGATCTCGCTATCGATCTCACATTCGGTCTCACATTCGGTCTCACATTCGGTCTCACATTCGGTCTCACATCGGGACACCATATCCATATCCAGAGCGTCGTGGACTGTTTGGGAAGAGGTGCCGCAACGCCGAGGCGCACTGGATATGGATAAAATCAAGCCTCTTGGGGCCAGATTTTTGTCCATATCCAGCGCGTCTGCGGTTTCTGGGGAAGAGAGCCCAAGAGTCCAAGACGCACTGGATGTGGATATAATGATTGCCCGCATTGTACACAGGAAGAGGGCAATCTATAGAAACGTCGGAAATCGGGGGGCGAGTCCGACGTGACACGGCCGGGAAATCGATGTCGGCTTCGGGTTCGCGTCGTGCGTGCCGTGCGCGCGTGCGGGCGAGGCGAGGCTGCGTGGGCGGGCGAGAGGAAATCCTCCTGTGGCTGGGCCGCGGCCAGACCAAATGTTTCTCCTCCGGCGGCCGGCGGCCCACGGTGTCCCGCAGGTGTCCCGCTGGTGTCCCGAAATCCTCCTGTGGCTGGGCCGCGGCCGGACCAAATGCTTCTCAGGCGGCAGGTGGCCCGCGGTATCCCGCCGGTGTCCCGTGGTGTCCCGTGGTGTCCGGTGGTGTCACGTGGAGTGCGATCGATAGTAAGATCGATAGTGAGATCGATAGTGAGATGATGAGATCGATAGTGAGATCGACAAGTGTCCCGTGGCGTCCCGTGGTGTCCCGTGGTGTCCCGTTGAGTGAGATCGATAGTGAGATCGATACTGAGATCGATGTGATGCCCGAGGTGTCCCGTGGTGTCCTGTGGTGTCCCAAAAAATGAGATCGATAGTGAGATCGATACTGAGATCGACAGGTGTTCCGTGGTGTCCCGTGGTGTCCCGTGGTGTCCCGTGGTGTTCCGTTGAGTGAGATCGATAGAAAAAAACGATTGTGAGATCGATGTGGTGTCCCCAGGTGTCCCGTGGTGTCCCGTGGTGTCCTATGGTGTCCGGTTGAGTAAGATCGATAATGAGATCGATAGTGAGACCGATAGTCCGCGGTGTCCCGTGGTGTCCCGTGGTGTCCCGTGATGTCCCGTTGAATGAGATCGATAATGAGATCGATAAAGAGATCGACAAGTGTCCCGTGGTGTCCCGTGGTGTTCCGTTGAGTGAGATCGATAGTGAGATCGATTGAGCCAGATGTTGGTTCCCCCCTCTCTCTCTCCCCCCCACAACCTCCTTATCACCCGAAGGGTGGTCGTATAGGTACGTATAACATTAAGGATTCGTGCTCCAGATGAGGCCCAATCTATAGGAGCATACGTAAACACACATGGGATTGGAGCCACCTGCTCCTGGGGCCTCTCGGGGCCTCCTGTTGCCTTTTGGGGCCTCCTGAGGCCTCCTGGAGCTTCTTGGGGCCTCCCGGAGCCTCTTGGAACATCCTGTGGCCTCTTGAGTCTTCCTGTGGCCTCCTGATGCCTCCTGGGACCTCATGTGGCCTCCTGGGGCCTCCTAGAGCCTGCTGGAGCCTCCTGTGGCATCCTGGTGAGAATATGTGCCCACGAGTCTGGCCACCATAACAGGCAAAGGAGGCCCCAGGAAGCTCCAGGAGGCCTCAGGAAACCACAGGAGGCCCCAGGAGGCCACAGGAAGCGCCAGGAGGCCCTAAAAGGCAACAGGAGGCCCCGAGAAACCCCAGGAGCAGGAGGCCTCAGAAGGCAACGGGAGTGGCTCCAATCCCATATGTTTTACGTATGCTCCTATGGATTGGGCCTCATCTGGAGCACGAATCCTTGATGCTATACGTATCCGATGCTGCCGCGCACGTCGCTGCGGCCGTCCGCGCGGCGGTGGACGCCCATGCGCCGAGGCGCACTGTCGCCGCCGTCACCCGCTCCGCGTGCTCGGCCCTGGCCTTCGCCATGGCCGCGCCGCAGGGGCCGCGTGACGCTGGCGCTGGCGCCGAGGCTCGAGGTGATGATGGCGTTCGGCCTGGGGACGACGCGGATCCCGCGGTGCGGGCTGCACGGCGGCGTCGCCGCCGCCAGCGCCGCGCGGCGCGGCGCGCGGCCGCCAGGGCGGATGCCGACCCGTCAATGGCCGTGGTGCCCCCCGCTGCGGCGGCGGTTGGCGCCGCGGCGGCCGCTGTGGCAGCTGGAGCGGGCCGTGGGCTCGCGCTGATGGCCGAGGAGGCCGCCTCCGACTCGGTCGATGATGTGATGGACGACGAGTGGGCCGACGGCCTGCATCGTGCACCTGCTGCTGCTGGAGGTTCGGCTGGAGCTGGCGGCTTGCCGCCTGCGGAGGCTGGGCCTGGTGGTGCGCGCGCTGGTGCGGCTCCTGCGGAGCCTGCTCGGGGCCTCGAGCTCGTGGAGCTCGGCCCGGCGCCTCGGGAGGGCCGATGGGTTGTCGCTGCTGCGCCTCGGCGGCGCGGCATGCGGAAGCCCCATGCGGCCCCTGGAGGCCCCGTAGGGGAGTGCCTTCGGTGGTCTGGGCCTGCTTGGGCTCGGCACGGGCTGGTTGGTGACTTCTGCGGTCGCCACAGCTGACGGCGCTTACCCTCGGGGGTATTTTCGCCTCTTGGAGGCGGCAGCTCGGCTCTCGAGCGGGGGGAGTGCCTTCGGTGGTCTGGGCCTTTTTGGGCTCGGCACGGGCTGGTTGGCGGCTCGCGTGGTCGCCTCAGCTGACGGCGCATACCCTCGAGGTGCACGGCGCGTGGCAACGGTGTGTGGCCGCCTTTGCTGGTCCTCACGGCCGCTCAAGCCGAGTGGCTGCCGCCCGCGTGACCTCCAGCGGACGGTGCATGCTGCGTGCACTGTGGCGAACGCGAAAAGAGGGGCACGAGTCCTTGGCGTCTTACGTGTGTTCACATAGATTGCCCTTGTCCTGCGGCTCCGATCCGCAATGTTTTATGCACGTCTGTTCCTATAGATTGGGCCTCTCCTGGGGCACGATTCCGCCCTAGGAGGTCCCAGGAGGCCCCAGGAGGCCACGCGAGGCTCCAGGAGTCCTCAGGAGGCCACTCGAAGCCCCAAGAGGCCCCAGGAGGCCCAAAGAGGCTCCTGTAGGCCCCAGGAGCCCCCAGGAGGGTTCAGGAGACACCAGGAGGCCCCAGGCTCATGCGCAGAGACGCGCTCGTACTACTGACTCATTCACACTCCAATTCATTCGCAGTTAGCGTCATGACCAGACCGTCACAACTCAAGCCCGCTTATAGTCGAAAACTCTTGCGCCTAGACACTCACGGCGGACAGGTCCATGCGAATAGATGCACATATGGAGAGCTCCACGCAGTGAACAATCATTATTCGTACTACTGTGATGATTCGTATTCGGCTTTTTCGTATTAGTGCTATTGTTCGCCCCTCCCTCCCGAATCCTCCCTCTCCTTCATCCCCCGAGGCCCCTGGCCCCCCATCTATGCCCAAAAGGAACCAGAGACAACCGAACGCCTGAGGGACGAGGAGGAGGAGGAGGAGGAGGCAGGGAGGCAGGGAGGGAGGACAGGATGAAGGGAAGGGTTGTTTGTTGCGCTCATCAAATTTCCCCCAACATGCCACGGAGGGACTTAAACCCGCGAGTCCGTCGCCTGAGTGGTGAAACCAAAGCCCTGAAGAGCCCTGCTCTCAAGGACGACCTCATTCCGCCCTGCGCGGGGATGGAGGCCACGTTCGAAACGACCCCGCCCGCCATTTCGGCGGCAAGCGGGGGGGGGGAGTGAGAAGGGGCGGGCCTCCTCAAAAGGCTCGAAAGCCTCCCGGCCTTCTGAGAAATGTTCTAAGCTTTCCCCGAAGACGCAGTAGACTTCTCAGAAGGCGCCAGGGCCGACGGAAGTCCCGCCGCCTTCTGAGAAGACCTTGTCCTTCTCAGTCCCCCCCCCTCGCTTGCCGCCGACCGCCGGAGGGAAGGAGGAACGGCGACGACGACGACGACGACCACGACGACGACGACGACGACGACGACGACGACGACCACGACGACGACGACGACCACGACGACGACGACGACGACGACGACGACCGCGACGACGACGACGACGACCACGACGGCGACGACGACGACGACGACGACGACGACAGCGACCGCGACGGGCGACGGCTGCAACGACGGCGGGGGCGACCGGCGGCCGGCGGCCGGCGGCGGGCGGCCTGCAGGTGGTACTGCAGCTGCCCGCGGGCCCGCTCGGAGGCGCGCAGGGCCTCCTCGTCGGCGGCGCGCACGAGGGGGCGTGGAGGGAGGGGGGAAGGCTTCTTAGAAGCACCCCTGCTTCTTAGAAGGCGCGGGCCTTCTCTGTAGACGTGAGGCCGAGGCCTTCTAAGAAGCAGGGTGCTTCTAAGAAGCCTTCCCCCCTCCCCCTACCCCCTTTTGCGCGCCGCCAATCCTCGTTGGCGGCGCGCACGAGGGGGTGTGGAGGGAGGTGGGCGGGCTTCTCTGAAGGGGCCCCAGGACACGCAAATAAATACACACAAAGAACAGGATTCCCCACATTTCCCCATATGTTTGGGGTTTCTGCCTTCCCCCCCACTGCCCATATTTTCCCATGTTTTCTGGGGAATCGACGATTAATTATGTCTGTGTGTTTTTTTCCCTCCTGATTCTCAGGAGGAGGCTGCTTCTTAGAAGGCGCCCGCCTCACATCTGTAGACAAGGCCCGCGCCTCTTCAGAAACAGGGGCGCCTCGAATCTGGACGCCCGAAAGGGGTACGGAAAAAATGGGTAGAATGCCCAACAAGAAATGTTGTCCCAAACCAACAAGGGCCGCTGCTGGACAGGCGGCCTTCTGTCTCGAATGGACACGGGCCGCGGCGGCGCGGACAGCGAATCCTGTTCAAAATGAAACAGGAACTGCTGTTGGGCATTATACCCATTCTTTCCGTGCCCATCTCGTTCGTGCAGATCTAAGAAGCCCTCCCCCCTCCCCCCACCCCCCCTGCGCGTGGCTGATCCTGGCACCGCTCCAGCTCCGCGGCCAGCTGGCGGGCGGACTGCTCGGCGCGCTCGCGCTCCGCCTGCGGCCGCTGCCGCCGCCGCCCGCCGCCGTCGCCGCCGTCGCCATCGTTGCCGCCGGCGTCGCCGTCGCCGGCGTCATCGCCGTCGTTGCAATCGTTGCCGCCGTCGTCGTCGCCGTCGCCTGCTGCGCGCGGTGCCGCTCATGGAGGCTGCGCAGCGCCCGCAGCAGCACCCGGTTGGCGCCCTGCCGGTGGGGGGCGGCAGCCACGTCGAGCGCCGTCGAGGACGTGGGGGGCGACCACGAGGACGAAGAAGAGGACCAGTCATAGTCACCACCACCACCCTCATTACCTTCGTCAGCGTCGTCGTCGCCGCCATGAGCAGCATCAAGATACCCCTCATCCTCAAGGGCATCAGAGGCGTGCGAGGGGAGAACTTGCACTTCGAACTCATCAATGCTCTCCTGCCTCTCCTCTGCCACCCGCCGACACCATGCCTCTTTGTGAACCGACCCCGCACCCCCCCTCTCCAGCCTAATCTGCGGCACTCTGTGACACTCTGTTCTGCAAGCCCCCCATCTCGCCATGTTCGGCCTCCAATTCGACCAGGTAGCCCCACCCTCTGCAACTCTCCTCCTGGACCCCCCCCACGCCACACAAATTCTAGCCCAGAAGCCATGCTGACCCCCATCTGCCCTTCACCTGGCCTCCAGCTCAACCCGGCATCCTCGCCATCTGGAACTCTCCCGCTGGAGCCCCCCCGACCCAACAAACTCCTCGCACGGAACCAACCCTGACCTGCCACCTGGCCTCCCCCTAGCCTTCACCTGGCCTGCAGCTCGCCCCGGCAACTCCCACCATCTGAAACTTCTCTCTTGGAACCTCCAACCCTAAAATCTCTCGCCCGAACCTGACCCTGATCCCTCACCCCGCCTTCTCCAGGCCTCCACCTCGCCCAGGCAGCCCCGCCCTGGGAAATCTCCCTTGGACTGCACCCCAACACCACAATTCTCACCAGGAACCGACCCTGATCCCCCACCTGCCCTTCACTTGGCACCCAGAGGGACCCGATGAGGTTCTGGAGAAGTGAAAAAAAAAACGCCCCGCCATCCCGCGTCAATTCTCACTGTTTTGCACGTATCCACGAAACCACTGCAATAAAAGAGGTCAACATCGGGGTACCAAGGGTGGCTCCGCACAAATGTTAAGGCAGTGCCTCCTCGGAAACAGATACATACCTCCAACACATATGGCATGCAGGAGTCAAAATGTGCGGCGTAAACTTCCAGAGCAAAACACACCCAATTAGCCTGGCGAAGAACCCAACTAGATGCAGTTTTGAGTACCGCAATTTTAGGTATCGTCTTCCGTGGAGCTCAATATGGACCACGAAACGCCATGCTGGGTGCGGGAGACGCACGCGAACTGCGCCAGCTGGGACCCTCGGTGGAGCGCTGTACTGGATGGGGGGGACACATGCGAACTGCGCCACTGGGACCTCCGGTGGAGCTCACTCTGGGACCACGAAGCGCTGTACTGGGCGGAGGGGGGCGCGTGCGAACTGTGAGTGCCGCGTTGTGGGTACCGCGTTGTGGGTACACCTCTCGGTGGAGCTCCCTACGGGGCCACGACCCCCGTGAGGGGCGTGCCGAAATATGCGGGGGGGCGCATGCGGACCCTGCCGCGGGAGCGGTCGGTGGAGTTCCCTATGGGGCCGCGATCCTCGTGAGGGGTGTGCCGAAATGGGCGGGGGGGCGCATGCGGACCCTGCCGCGGGGTCTTTCGGTGGAGCTCCGTATGGGGCCACGATCCTCGTGAGGGGTGTGCCAAAATGAACTGGGGTACGCATGCGGACCCTGCCGCTGGGGCCTTCGGTGGAACTCCCTATGTGACCACGATCCTCGTGAGGGGTGTCCCGAAATGTGCGGGGGGGCGCATGCGGACCCTGCCGTTGGGGCCTTTGGTGGAGCTCCCTATAGGCCCACGATCCTCGTGAGGGGTGTCCCGAAATGGGCGGGGGGGAAAGCATGCGGACCCTGCCGCTGGGACCTTCGGAGGAGCTCCATGGGGCCACGATCCTCGTAAAAGGTGTGCCGAAATCGGCGAGGGGGACGCATGCGGACCCTGCCGCTGGGGCCTTCGGTGGAACTCCCTATGGGGCCACGATCCTCGTGAGAGGTGTGCCGCAATGGGCGGGGGGACGCACGCGGACCCTGCCGCTGGGGCCTTCGGTGGAACTCCCTATGTGGCCACGATCCTCGTGAGGGGTGTGCCGAAATGGGCGGGGGGGCGCGGACCCTGCAGCTGGGGCCTTTGGTGGGGCTCCCTATGGGGCCAGGAACCGCGTGAAGGGTGTTCCAGAATGGGATGGGCATGCGGAGAGCAGAGGCAAGGGATGGGAGGAGGGATGAAAGGGAGGAAAGAAGGAGGCGGGAACGCGGGGCGCTGTCAACAAGGGCCCAACACTACAGGATGGCTGGGAAAACGAGAGCCCAACACCACAGGACCGCTGGGAAAAACGCCGTCGATCCGTGCAGCGCTACATGCGTTGGAACTTCGGGCCTTTCAAACTTGCAGCGTCCAAAACTCGGATAGCAGCGCAGTCCGACGCGCATGAAACGCCTGAGACGCTTGCAAAGACGCTGGAAAGCACGCGCGAGGAGCTGGAAAGCTCCGGATGAAAGGGAGCTGCGCCGGAGCTCCCAACGAGCTTCGAAGGAGCTGCGGAAGGGCTCCCAGCACGCGTCTCGGCGACGAGTAGGAACGCGCCCCCGGGGCCCGCTGGAATCTCAAGGAGGGCACTGCGAGGCTGCCTACCCTGGAGCCCTGGAGAGAGGCTGGCGTAGTCCTCTTATATAATAATCCTCTTAGCTCTACAAGGAGGCTGGCCACGCAGCACGACCCGAACGCAGAGTCCTGTGCCGCTCTGCGCAAGCAGACGGCACCTGAGCGTCACGGAAAAGTTGACTGGCGCGCGCAGCGCCGGCGCACGCTGGCCGAAAACGCAGCACAACCCGGGCGCCCAGCTCTGCGCCGCTCTGGACAAGATGACAGCACCCGAGCACCGCAGGGCTGCTGTCTGCAGCCAGGGCGCCCGCTGCGCCGGCGCAGGCTGGCCGACGACGCAACGCGACCCGAGCGCATCCGATGCGCGCGAGCAGACGGCACCTGAGCGTCACCGGGATACTGGTTGTAGCACTGGGGCGAGTGCCGCGCCGGCCCCCGCGCTCCTTCGCCAAGCGGATTTCCTAACCACCGGCGGGGCCGACAACGGCGCAACATGCGCAGCGGCAGCGTTCGATTCCGCCGCCGACCCCGCCCCCGATGATGCCGCGGAGGACACCCCGATTGAGTTCCACTGCGTCTGATGCCCATTTAGTTTACGACACAACTTGTCCCGCGCAGCCTCCCAGCTCTTCAACGCCCGGGCAGCCTTCTGCTCCGCCTCGCGGGCACTCGCTGCGACTTTCCCGTCAGCGCCCCCTTCGACGAGTTGCATCTCGCCCCGCGCGCGCTGCACTTCGGCCGCGGATCGAGCG
>CAUYUJ010014614.1:165000-167500 GCA_963575745.1 Prorocentrum cordatum
TACTACTACGACTACGACGACTACTGCTACTACAACGACTACTACGAATACTGATAATGATACTACTACTACTACTACTACTACTACTACTACTACTACTACTACTACTACTACTACTACTACTACTACTACTACTACTACTACTACTACTACTGCTGGTACTAATACTACTACGACTATTACTACTACTGGTACGACGGTTCAATGAATTATCTGTGTGTTCGTTCATGTACTAGGAGGGCTAGTCTTAGTACTAGGATGAGTAGTGGCATTGGTCTTGTTATTGTGGGGTTTACTTGCTACTCTCATATCGTGAAATATAACTAATATTTATATTATTACGATTCGCATTATGATTCGTCGTTGTCGCCACATTCGTATTATTCATATTATTCCCATTCGTCTGATTAATACTCCTCTTGTTCGACTGCGCGTTCGCATAATTACTCGTCGTCTTCGTACGAGACGTTCCTTTCTTATTAACCGTACAACTTAATAGCTTGTCTGGTCGTCTTCTCCCTATTAGTATTCGTATCCTGTTTCCTCTTGTAACTATCATTAATTTTGGTATGTGTATGTTTGATGGTATTATAACAGCATGGGTGCTGCTAGTGCCAGCATTAATACTCACATGTTGCTTATAGTTGAATTATTTGAATTTGTCCATACAAGTGTTCGCATTATTATGTTGAATACGTTTATTGCCATTCTTTTTATGTTTCTCCATTCCTTAATTCCTCCCATATAATGTTTATATTCGGGATGCGTTTGCTATTGGTAATGCTATTATTGTTGCTATGCGTAGTATTAGTACAATTGTTATTGATACTGGTAGTGGCATTCGGATTACGATTCGTATTCATAGAATGCGTGGAAATGTTACGATTTGTAATACCAGTACTATTCGACCTAACTATATCATTAGTCGAAATAGTATCACCATGTATACGATTATTTTGTTTGACTACTCGAATTCGTATATGGGCATTCATCTGATTGTGTCGTTATGTTCTTTATTTCTCCTCCGCCCCCCCTCCTCTTCCTCGTCCCCCTCCTCATCCTCATCCTCCACCCTCTCCTCCACCTCCTTCTCTTGTTTTTCCTCCTCCTGCTCCTCCTCCCCCACCTCCACCTCCACCCCTCCCCATCGTCCCATCGTCCTCGCCGTCCTCCTCTTCCTCGACCTCCCGGAGGAAGGAGAAGAAGAGTCTCCCGACGCCACCCGTGGCCTGCAACCGCTGCATGCGGCCCGGGTCCACCCCGGCCCGCTGCTGGAAGGTGGCCAGCATCTCGGCGCACCTCCCGCTGGAGGAAGAGGACGATGACGACGACGTCGACGCGGGGTGACGACGACGACGACGACGACGACGACGACGAGGTGGCGAGGGCGAGGCGGCGAGGAGGATGACGAGGAGGACGAAGCGACAAAAACGAGGAAGAGCGGGGGGTCGAAGGAGGGCGAGGACGAGAAGCTGGCGCATCGATGGGCCCGCGCAGTCGAAGTGGGTTGAGGAAGCCGGGGAAGGAGGGCAGACTAGGGAATGAAATTACGATAAGCAAGGATGGCTCCTGCTTACGAACAGACGTGTCACACGGATCAAATTTGGTGTCAAACGGCCATATAAGCTGGCCAGCCCACGCGCCTCAGAGCCAAAATGGCGGCGGGAAAAACGGAAACCATTCAGACAGCAAGAGGGGCAGAAACAATACTTCTCTAGGAGACATACCGTTCGAGTCTGGTCCTCAAACGAGTCTGCTCATGCCTCGCAGGCTCAGGCGTGAAAACCACGCCCAAACCAGCGAAGCAAATAATTCGCTGGGCGCAGAGGACCTTCCACCGACCAGGCACCTCGTAAAACGTTGCAATGGAACGCGATGCAACAGACCACTGGTGGAGCACAGAATTGCCCGACGCGCAACAGCCTGCTGCTCAACGAACACCAGTTGATGGCAATAGCCCCTCAATTTCATAAATCACGATGTCTCATTCGAGAACACAGTTGGCGACGTGCGAATGTCTTTTTCTATCTCTCCTCTGTCGACTGCGAAGCTGGGATTGCAACGACACGGTCATGCAAAGCCCTGCCCGATTCGCCTGAAGCCGACAGGGGTTGATGGCGAACGGCTCGGTATAACTCAGTCTGGCGAGTCGCCCACGCTCTGGGTGAGATTACTGCGCAGGGAGCTCGGTACTGGGTCCCATGGCCGTTCGTCGCGCAGCTTGACCGCGGCATGGTCGCACTTGAGCCCCCCGCCAATTACGTCCAGGATGAGTTCCCAACACGCATCGCACCGGAGCACGTCTACGACCTGCCTGGTACGGAGCTGATATGATAGCCATCGCGGGTGGCCTGCCATGCCGTTCGCTGAAGCGGCCGAACAGGATCCACGGCGAGGGCCGCGACGACGGACATCCCTCCCGTCCACGACCAGGGTTGCTGGAACTGCGAAGCATCCCCCCCCTCCCAGCTCACCGATCTCGCCGGCTGAGACTGGGACG
>CAUYUJ010014614.1:177500-206497 GCA_963575745.1 Prorocentrum cordatum
ACCACCACTGTCCCCACTGGTTCCACCACCGCCCCTACTGTCCCCACCAGTGCCACCACCACTGTCGCACTGTCCCCACTGTCCCCACCACTGTTCCCACCACGGTTCCACTCTCCCAACTTTCTCCACGGCCCCAACCACTGCCCGACTATCCCCACTGTCCCCACTGTCCCACTGACTCCTCCGCTGTCCCACTGAGCTGTCCCACTGTTCCCACCACTGTCCCCACTGTCCCCACCACTGTCCCCACTGTACCTCTGTCCCATTGTCCCACCGCCGTCCTCGCCACCGCCTTCACCACTGTCCCCACCACCACTGTACCCTCCACTGTCCTACTGTTTCCACCACATTCCCACTGTCCCCACACCACTGTCCCCACCACCACCGTCCCCACCACTGTCCCACTGTCCCCACTGTTCCCACCATTGTCCTCACCAGTGTCCCCACCACTACCGTCCCCACCACTGTCCCACTGTCCCCACCACTGTCCCGCTGTCCCCTCACCACTGTCCCCACCACCACCGTCCCCACCACTGTCCGCACCCCCCCTCGGTTTTCGAGGGGGGGGGGGGTTCGAACCGGTAGTGACCCCCCTCGGTTTTCGAGTTCGAGGGGGAGGGGTTCGAACAGGTAGTGACCCCCCCCCTCTTTTCATGATGAGCTGGGGGGGGGGGAGGGGTTCGAACCGGTAGTGACCCCCCCCGGTTTTCCAGAGGGGGGGGGGAGGGGTTCGAACCGGTAGTGACCCCCCCCGGTTTTCCGCCAGCAGCGGTAGAACACGCTCTTCTTTCATATATACACATATTTATACACACACACATACTGGAACCATCGCACGCGCTTCGCGCGCGCTCAGGTTCTAGCCAGGCTGGATCGGCTAACACATGGAATATCCTGTTGGACGCTCTTTGCATCCAGGGAATATGTTGGAGGCCCTGAGCAAGCCTCGGAAGCGTATAGAATGGAAAATGCGGAAACGCAAACATTCATCAATTTCCTTTAGGTATTCGACGATATGGGGCCCGCAAGGGCTTCCCGGGATCTTTCTTGAAGCCTTAATTGTGGTCTGTTGTGCAAGAATGCACAGGGGGCGAACTTGAAAAAAAGGAATTGTGGACATTTCTTTTTGTCAAATTGCCGTGCCTGGGCTGCGTGTCAGAAGTCTCATGGATGCATGCCATGGTCTGTTGGGAGGCCTCTCGGGGGATTCTTTACGGCGAATTGGAAGATTTTTCGGGACCTGTTAGGGGGCTCTAGATGCCTCCTGGGAGCGTCGCGGAAGTGTCTGAAGGCATCTGGGGGGCGCCTCGAGAGCCTTTAGGAGAACCTTGGGGCCATCTTAGGGCAGAGCGCTCTAAAGGCTTTGGGAGGTCCCCTCTTGTGGCTCCCTCATGGCGCGCGCGCTCAAGTTCTAGCTATGCTGGACAGGTTGACTCACGGGATTTCGAGTTCTGGCCGCCTTTTCCCAAAGAGAACACGGAGACGGCCCAAGAGAATTCCAACGCAGCGTCAGAGAGTTCAACAGCATTCCCGACAAATCTTCAAACTATGACCCCGAAGTCTCGATGGGGCCTGGGGTGAAGTTCGAACAAAAAAGGAATCGCTGGAATTCCCTTTTTTCAAGACGGGGGGAACTAAGAGGCCTGCAGAAGGGCTCCTGGGAGGCAGTTCTGAAGCCTCTCCGGGGCTGTTTTTGGGGCCTCGGGGGTTTTCTCTTGGGCCTCTCAGGGGTCTGGGGTTTGTTGGGGGCCTCTGGGGGATCCTGGAGGCCTCTCGGGAGCCTCTTGGGGCCTCCTGCTCCCGCTCTCGGCCCCATCTTGGGCCTGTCCCGGGGCCCTCTTGAGCAGTCTTGGGCGCCCCTTGGGCAGTCTTGAGGCTCTCTGGAACGTCTTGGGCCCTCTTTGGGGCCTCTTCGCCCGTCTTGGGGCGGTCTTGGGGGCCTCTTTTTGGAGCGTTGGAAGGTTGAAAACGCGAGAAGGGCAAAAACTCGACAGAAAATACAATGGCCATCAACGATACTTCTATTTCTCACTTCGACTGGGCAACGGATCACTGGAGAAAGTCCGAGATCTGCATGCAAAACGCAACGCTGATGGGTCAAAGGTAGCGGCGATGGTTCCAACCAAAACAAGCTCGCTCCTGACCGCTACTGCTACGATGCAAAACATGCACATGGCCCGATTAAAAATACGTGAAAAAGTCCACCGCCAGCAATCGAAATGCTGGTAGGTTGCCGAAAAAAATGCCAAGGCGCTGGCCTGAGGGGGGGGGACATCTGCGCAAGGGCCTCCTGCGCGATCTCCAGAAGCTTGTGCTCATGCGAGCGCTTGTGCTTCGCCCTCCACCACCACCACATCTGCCCCCACTCCCCCCACCCCCCACCCACCATCCCAGACCAGCCCCACCCGAACCGTCCTAGACATTGGTCACTGACAACTGGTTGGTATCTTTGCCCATTCCAGTCGCTTAGCACGGGCCTGCCTAAGCAACGTGCTACTGCTTTTAACACTTTGGCGCTCTAAATGAAAGCGGCCCTGCGTGGAGGAGTACAAGGAAGAGAAGATGCCATGAGGGGGGATAATGCGGTGGAAGGGGCAAAGGTCGAAGTTGACCCCATGGTCAGCGGAAGGCGAGGTAGCCGTCGAAGGAAGATAAAAGCAGGCGTTGGAATTATGTTTGGTGGAGGGCGGCCTCAGGCGGTTGGGACCTAAACGGGTTTACCAAGCGTCGGGTTCGGCGTTGGTGGCGATGTCGTTCGAAGTAACGACGAGCGCGCGCTCCTCAGTGGTAACTAACGCCTTCCTTCTGCTTCGTAAAGTAGACACGCCCGACAGTGCTCAAGAACGCCAAAACAATGATAGAGACGATACATACGCCTCAAACCTTACGCAGCGGCCGCCCCACGTGGTAGGCGACGAGCACTGGACCTCGACACTTGTGGACCCGATTGATTTAGGTTCGTTTTTGGAACCTTGTCGATGAAAAATCAACGATGTTGGGCTCTTCGGGCCCTCTCGGGACGCCTCTCGGGGGTCTTTTGGGGCCTCTTGGAGGCCTTCTGGTTAACTCTTCGACGATCCTGGGAGCCTGTAGAGCTGTCGAAAGGCTTGCTTGGGGTGTTTGTTTGCGTTCTGGGAGCTCTTCGGTGGCGTAGTGGGCCATCCTGGGGCGTTCGAGGGGTTCCCTGGGAGCCCAGGGGGGGCGATGCCGGGGATTGTCCGAAAGTTGTCCCAGAAGTAGGGGTCGGGGGGCCAGGAGGGGGGGCGTATATGTGTATATCTACACATTTGTACATTGTATACATACCTGTACATATATGTATAGAAATATATATATATATATATATATATATATATATATGTATATATATATATATATGGTTGCCCCCCCCCCAAGATCATACATCTCGTCTTAGCTCAGCTTAGCTTAGCGCAGCGCAGCATTAGCATAGCATAGCATAGCATAGCGCAGCATAGCATAGCATAGCGCAGCATAGCATAGCATAGCATAGCGCAGCATAACATTGCATAGCTTAGCTTAGCATAGCACAGCGCAGCATCGCATCGCATATCATGGCATATCATAGCATAGCATAGCGCAGCATAGCATGGCACAGCACAGCATAGCATTGCTACTAGCTACTACTACTACTACTACTACTACTACTACTACTACTACTACTACTACTACTACTACTACTACTACTACTACTACTACTACTACTACTACTACTACTACTACTACTACTACTACTACTACTACTACTACTACTACTACTACTACTACTACTACTACTACTACTACTACTACTACTACTACTACTACTACTACTACTACTACTACTACTACTACTACTACTACTACTACTACTACTACTACTACTACTACTACTACTACTACTACTACTACTACTACTACTACTACTACTACTACTACTACTACTACTACTACTACTACTACTACTACTACTACTACTACTACTACTACTACTACTACTACTACTACTACTACTACTACTACTACTACTACTACTACTACTACTACTACTACTACTACTACTACTACTACTACTACTACTACTACTACTACTACTACTACTACTACTACTACTACCGCTACTGCTACAATTGCGACGATGAGGGAGGAGGAGGACGGCGTTTACCGTTACTACTAATATTGCTCTCCTCGGGGCTTCAACTCCTCGGGGCTCCTCTGGGATAATTTTCAAGTTCAGCTTGGGGAGGGAGCCTGTTGAGTATCGGTTGGCGTGTTGGAGACGGAGGGTGTTGAGTACTGGATGGTGTGCTGGAGACGGAAGGAGTTGAGTAGAATATCATTTTCAAGTTCAGCTTGGGGAGGGAGCCGGTTGAGTATCTGGTGGTGTGCTGGAGACGGAGGGAGTTGAGTAGTAGGTTATTTTCAAGCTCAGCTTGGGGAGAGAGCTCGTTGCTCCCCTGCCGCCTCCCCCCCCCCCCCCAGCACCTGTCTCTGTGCCTCCCGAATCAAGACAGAACGCGCGCGTGCACCGTGTTTGGCGCCACCGATGCGCGGAAACGCTGTGTATTTTTGTTTGTTTTGTTTTTTTTTGCCTGCGAAGTCACGAAACATTGTGTATTTTTGTTTGTTTGTTTGTTTGGTTCTTTGGGTTTGCAAGCCCCCGTGCCCGCCGCGGCCTCCCTCCCAGCATCCCTCTCTCTGCCTCTCAAAACCAAAAAAAAAGTGTTTCGTGGCTTCGCAGACCAAGAAAAACAAAAAAAACAAAAATACACAGCGTTTCCTTGCATCGGTGGCGCCAAGCATTGCGTAGAGAGAGAGAGAGAGAGAGAGAGAGAGAAAAAAAAAAAAGAGAGAGAGAGAGAGAGAGAAAACAAAGAGAGAGAGAGAGAGGCAGAGAGAGACAGAGAGAGAGAGGCAGAAAGAGAGAGAGAGAGAGAAAGAGAGAGAGAAAGGATAAGAAGCAGTCGAGGATGAGGAGACGAAAAGGTATGATCTTGGGGGAGGGGGCGACCATATATGTATATGTATATATATATATATAGGAACACCTACACACATACATACATACATACATATATATATATATATACATCTACAAACATATATGTATGTAGACAGCCCTCCGCACGCACCAAGAACCCCCCATTTTCTCCAGATTATATACGAATGCGTGTATATATAATTCGTACAATTTTCGGACTTGATTCTGAGGGTCATGTTTGGAAGACTGTTTGTGGCCTCCCGAGCTGAACTTGAAAATAACCTTTTACTCAACTCCCTCCGTCTCCAACACACCACCCAGTACTCAACACCCTCCGTCCCCAACAAAGCACCCGATACTCAACAGGCTCCCTCCCCAAGATGAACTTGAAAATAACCTTTTACTCAACTGCCTCCGTTTCCAACGCGCCATCCAGTAATCAACACCCTCCGTCTCCAACACAGCACCCGATACTCAACAGGCTCCCTCCCCAAGCTGAACTTGAAAGTAACCTTTTACTCAACTCCCTCCGTCTCCAACGCACCACCCAGTACTCAACACCCCCCGTCCCAAACAAAGTACCCGATACTCAACAGGCTCCCTCCCCAAACTGAACTTGACAATAACCTTTTACTCAACCGTCTCCGTCTCCAACACACCGTCCAGTACACAACACCTTCCGTCTCCAGCACAGCACCCGATACTCAACAGGCTCCCTCCCCAGGCTGAAATTGACAATAACCTTTTACTCAACTCCCTCGAAATCTCGTACTGTGCTGCCTCCTTCCTGGCATAACTCCGTCGCAGTGTTTCCTTGCAGGAAGGTTCCAGAACCGCCTGGACTGGACCAGGCCGAATCGAACGTCCGCGAACCAGCGTCCCCTCCAAGACGAATAGAACCGAACCTGAATGGTTGCGGTAAAGACCCGAACCGAACCGAACCAAGATCGCTCGTGGACCGAATGGGGCCGAATCAGACCGACACAGACCGAACCGGAGCGGTAAATCCACCCCAGGGAATGGGGAACGAAACCCGAGACCCAACAGAGAACTGCCCGGACCCCCCCCCTGCTCGTCATCGTTGTCGGCCTCCTCCTCGCCCTTTGTCTTCGTGCTCGCCCTCGTCCTCGTTCGCCTTCGTCTCCTCCCTGGCCGCTTCCTCCTTTTCCTCCTCCTCCTCGTCGTCCTCCTCCTTCTCGTCCGCCCGTGATGGATGCTGGACCCTGGGCTTTGGACCCCTGGCTCTGGGGACCCGCGTTGACGCCTGTAGACCCATCTTCGGCCCCTGGAATCCTCCACGGTCCCTGGACCCTTTCTCGGCCCCGCGAGTGCGGCCCCAGGACCCCACGTCCAGGAGGAGGAAGAGCAGGGGGGAGGAGCAGGAAGGGGAGGAGGAGGAGGGGCAGGGGAGGAGCAGCATCAAAGGAGGAGGTGCAGGAGTAGGGGCAGGAGGAGGAGCAATAGCAGGAGGATGGGTAGCAGCAAGGGGAGCAGGAGGAACAGCAGCAACAACAGCAGGAGGTGCAGGAGGATCAGGGGAAGGAGGGGGATGAAAAGGATGATGAGGATGATTATGATGATGATGATCATGATGATGATGATGATGATGGTGATGATGATGGTGGTGATGATGATGATGCGGATGATGATGAAGAGCCCCCTCCCCCTCGTGCGTATGTATCTTCCTCCTCCTCTTCCTCCTCCTCCTCCTCCTCCTCCTCCACCTTCTCCTCCGCCCTCTCCTCCTCGTCCTCGTCCGTCCTCGTCCTCGTCCTCGTCCTCCTCCTCCTCCTCCGCCTCCTCCTCCTCGTCCTCCTCCTCCTCGTCCTCCTCTTCCTCTTCCTCCTCCCCCTCCCCCTCCCTCTCATCCTCCTCCTCCTCCTCCTCCTCCTCCTCCTTTTTCCTCCCTCCTCCTCCTCCTCCTCCTCCTCCTCCTCCTCCTCCTCCTCCTCCTCTCATCATCATCATCATCACCACCACCACCACACCACCACCACCACCATCATCATCATCATCATCATCATCATCATCATCATCATCATCATCATCATCATCATCATCATCATCATCATCATCATCATCATCATCATCATCATCATCATCATCATCATCATCATCATCATCATCATCATCATCATCATCATCATCATCATCATCATCATCATCATCATCATCATCATCATCATCATCATAACCATCATCATCATCATCATAATCAACATCATCATCATCATCGTCATCATCATCATCACCATCACCATCATCATCATCATCATCATCATCATCGTCATCATCATCATCATCATCAGCATCAGCATCATCATCATCAGCATCAGCATCATCATCATCATCATCGTTCCCCTCCTCCTTGTCCTCGTCCTCCTTCTCCTCCCCGTGTTTTGAGCTATGTGGCAGGTTTTTGGCTCGGTGGTGGGACGTCGAGAAGCAACCAGCAGTGTCGAGACCGCCCCTGACGACCGCAAAGGCCCCCAAGCCTCTCTCGTGGCCCTAATCGGCCGTGATAAGGTGTTCGGGACTCCTCGCCGCCGCCGCTTCAGCCGTCAGGGTGCCGCCCTCTGGTGCTGTCATGGGGCACGGTTGGGAGCCTCTGGAGCCGCAGCGGGGCAGTCTTGGGGGTTTCTAAGACGAGCTTGCACCGTCGAGAAACAGAACAGGCTGGGTGGCCAGAAACCTCGGAGAGCTGTCATCGGGCGACCATCGGCGTCGCGCAGGCCTGGAAGGGACTCTGGCGGCTCGTGGAGCCGAACTACTCGGGGGCGCCGGTCCTCCCATACGGAGCAGCTGTCTTGGATCGCGGTTGGGGGCCCCAGGGGCCCGAACCACATCGGTCTGGGCGCCCTCTTGGGCTGCCGTGTAGCGTGGGGATGCAAAACAATCTGGATGACTGAAAACGCAGGAAAACCATGGGGGAAAAAAAGTAAGGCCTCAGAGAGCCCTCTGGGGAGGCCTCTTGGAAGCACGCCGCGTCGACAAAGACGCTCGGTCTGCGATCGTCGGCGTCGCGCAGGCCTGGGAGCGACTCTGGCGGCTCGTGGAGCCTGCTTGGGGGCGCTGACCCTCCCATGCGGAGCCGTCTTGGATCACGGTTGGGAGCCCCACGGACCCGAAACACATCGGTCCGCACGTCCTCTCAGCCTGCCGTGCAGCGTGGGGACGCAGAACAATCTGCATGACTGAAAACGCCGGAAAACCATTGGACACACAGAGTAAGGCCTCAGAGAGCCCTCTGGGGAGGCCTCTTGGAAGCATGACGTGTCGACGAAGTCGCTCGGGGGCTGGCTCGGGGTGATCGTCGGCGTCGCAAATATCTTGGAGCGGCCCAGCCGTTCTGTGACCCTACTGGGGCGCGCCGATCCTCCCATGCGGAGCCATCTGGGGACAAGGTTGGGAGCGTCTGGGGCCGAACGGGGACGGTTTGGGCGTCCTCTGGGGCTGCCGCGCAGCGTGGTGATGCAAGACAGGCTGCATGGAAAGAAACGGGGGAACAAAAACTGTAAGAAAACCACATGTGTGAGCTTCGGGGAGCTCTTCTGGAGGCCTCTCGGAGGCCTATGGGAGACCTGGGGCACCAGGCGGGAGCAGCCCCTGGAGTTCCCTGCAACCTCTTGGGGCTCTGGTGGCTCCGGATGGCCGAAACCTGTAAAAAAACACCCGGAAGTAAGGCCCTGGGCCCCACCCCCCATGCCCTGCCGAGGTCCCTGGGCGGGACCCCCCCGGTCACGCCCCCCAGTGTGCATATAAGTGTTCTCGTACGCACCTCTCCGAGGGAGTAGAGCTCAGAGCCGATGAATTGAAGGCGGCGTCCGCGATTTTTCTTTTTCTTGCCGTTTCGCAAGGGACATCCTCGAAAGTATGAAAATCGGTGGCACCCCTCACGCAGATCGTGACGTCAGGGTCATAAAAAAACACATGGGAATTTCAACATTCGAACATACAACCCTCAAAAACACCTTATAATTTTAATGATTTTGACCCCGATTCTCAGAGAATGGCGATTTCGACTGAGACATCCTCCCAAAATCGGGCCCCGACGTACCTTCTGGTACCCCAGACCCCGCCTCGGAGCCTCTTGGGAGCCTCCTGGAACCTCCTGGGGCCTCCTGGGGCTTTCTGTACCTTCTGGTACCCCTGACCCCGCCTCGGAGCCTCCTGGGGGTCTCCTGGAACCTCCTGGGGCCTCCTGCGGCCTCCTGGGGCCTCCTGGGGCCTCCTGGAGCCTCCTGGGGTCTTCTGGGGCCTCCTGAGGCCGCCTGGGGCCTCCTGGGGCCTCCTGGGGCCTCAAACTACATGCACACACAGAAACACAAATCACACCCAACACATCACACGCTAGACCAACATAACATAACACACACACACACAACACCTACAACGCACAGAAAACACGCACAACACAAAGCACACATCAAACACACACACACACACACACACACACACACATACACACACACACACACACAACATTCACAATCCTGGGGCCTCCTGGAGCTTCTTCCGGTATCCAAGTCGGGCCTCCTGAGGTTTCCTGGGAGGCCCTGGTACACACATCGCAAGATGTGGCAACCCCACTTGCGCTCGAGTGCGACCTCGATGTTAGATTATTATGCGTTCACCTCCTGCCTCTTCCCCATTTCTTAGGCACGCCCTGGCGGCGCCGCCCCAGCTTCCCCTTCTCCATCTCCGATCCTGCAGTCATGGTGTCTTCCTGCTTCAAACGCCCTTTCAGTTTTTTTGTATGAGCCTGGGCACACACGTGCCACTTGTGTATATAGACATATATTTATTTATATATATATACATACATGTATATGCGCGCTTCGCGCGTGCTTAGATTCTAGCTGGCTCCAGGCCTGAACGACTTCGCAGTTGGACTGAGGAAATGAGACACACGCGGTTGGAACCAGAAGTAGGTCCCCCGCCTCATATTACCTTTGCCATCAGCAGCTTCTACGGCATACGAGCAAAACCATTAGACATGCAAGACATGCACGTGAATGCGCACATGGACTTTGTCAGGATCCCAGGGGTCTCTTCGAAGACTTGGTGAGTCCTGGAAGCCTCGGGGGCCTCTTCGGTTTTGTAGGAAATGTTTCGGAAACGTCGTGAGGGTTGCTGGTGACTTTGGGGGGTGCCTGGGAGCTCAGGGGTTCTGATTGTCCTGGCGGGGCTCCTGTCTGGACAATCTCTTGGAGCCATGTTGAAGGCCGGATGAATCATGTTCCTGGAAGGCTTTCTGGGAGCAAGGATTTGTGGTGTGCTGTTTGGAACGTTTCGTCGCCATCGTCGTCGCCTCGTGCGGAGCCTGGTTGGAGGCCTGATAAATCTAGTTCCCGAAGGCCTTCTTAGAATGTGCTTGTTGGGTGTGCTTTGGGGTGGTGCTTGAGGCGTTCTGTCGTCGGTCGTCGACGTCGCCTCTGGGGGAGCCATGTTGGGGGCCTGATGAATCATGTTCCCGGAAGGCCTTATGGGAACACGATTTTTGGGAGTGTCCGGGGGGCTGCTTGGGGTGCTCCGTCGACCGTCGTCGTCGTCGCCCGCGTTGAATGGGGACCTGATGAATCATGTTCTCGGAAGACCTGCTTGGGACGCTCTCGGGAGCTTGCCGAGGTCTCCTAGACGCCCCAGGAGGGCCTATGAAATCCCAGACAAATCCCAGACAGTGAAACAGGCCAGTCTGGGATTTGTCTGGGATTTTCGATCATGGAGCCCAAGTTGAAACTCCCATGGCCTCATCTTGAGCATCCCTTTCGAGCCTTCTATGGACCCCTATACGTTACACTGTATCCTGTAACACTGCATCCCGCTGCACTCCTCTAAGGCTTTCAGATCTCTCAAATGTTTCTCTGGATTAGGGGGGTTGGACACGCGAAGGCGCCACGAGGCGCCGAGAAGAAGACCGAGAGGGGCCCAAGAGAGGCTGAAGAGGAGCTCAAGAGAAGCCCAAGAAAGGCTCGGGAGGGCTCCAAGAAAGCTCCCAGAGAGCACCCCAGCAGTGGCACCCAAGAGGGCCCTGTGGGCGCCACTGTCAGAAGGCGCTCTTGAGGTGCTCTTGGGCTTCTCTCGGGAGCCTTTTCGGAATCTTCTGAGGAGCCCAAGAGAAGCCCAAGAGCAGCTAGTTGGCCCTCTTGGAACCATCTTCGACGCGTCTTGGAGCCCTCTCAAAGACCCCATCCGTGTCCAAAAGAAGCCCAAGAGCAGCCTGGGAGGGGCACAACAACACTCCAAGAGGACCCGAAGATGGCACCCCGACAGTGGCACCCACGAGCCCCTCTTGGGTGCCAGTCGAGTGGCCTTTGGGGGGCCCTCCTGGGGTCCTCTTGGGCCCCCTCTGGTCTACTCTCGAGACCCCGTTGGGCTTCTCTCAGAGCCCTGGTGGGGCCGATCTGGGAAACCAGACAGAGCAAGGTGACCGAGAAACTTCCTCAGCCGCCCGTCGGGCCGCTAAGATCAACTGCGCGCAGCTGATCTCATAACTGGACATCGTTTAACCGACCCCTATTCCCACTGGCGTGGCCCTCGTCCCACTGAGCGACTTAGCCCACCACACGGCGGGATGTATGCCGTCTCCCTCGGGTTTCAGGGGGTAAATCCTTACCTCGACGGCGGGGGGGAGGGTAGGTTGGTAGGAGGCTCAATGGAGGTCCTCTTGGGAGCCATGTTGGGGGCCTGATGGATCATGTTCTTGGCAGACCTTCTAGGGACATTATGGTTGGGCGTACTTCTATCTTGGAGGGCTGCTGGTGGCGCTGCGTCATTGGCGTCGGCCATGCCTGGGGCCTGATGGATCATGTTCCCACAAGGACTTCTGGAAGCATAATCTTTGGGAATGTCTTTGGGGGCTGCTTGGGCCGGTCCGTCGTCGTCGTCGCCTCTTGAGGAGCCAGGTTGGGAGCCCGATGAATCATGTTCCCGCCAGGACTGCTGGGAACATGAATTGTGGGAATGTCTTGGGGGGGCCTGCTTGGGGCGTTCCGTCGTCATCGTCGCCCATGTTGGGGCGTTCCGTCGTCGTCGTCGGCCACCGATTATCGCGATCGCGTACCTTGAAAAAACCTGGGCGGGAAACCTGTGAAAGACCGAAGAGAACGAGGAGGAACAGGCAACGAGGGGAAGAAGAAGAGCAGGAAGACGGTGCAGCCAGGTGATATTACAAATATCGTCATCCGATGGACCCCCTCCAGGTCCCCATGGCCGCTCAAAGCATCGATGGGCCTTCGGCCCATCCTGCCTCTTGGAAGCAATTTCGAAGCCTCTCGGGGCCGGTTTTGTCGAGAAAGGGGAGAAGAGTCCAGGAGCATGACGGCGGCGAAGACGATGGCAGAACGGGAAGGAGGAGCAGGAGCAGGGCATCCGTGCCCCTCGTCCACGCGTGCCCCTCCTGGTGGCCTTCTGCGCATCCTGCCACCGAGGCTAGGCTGTTGGTGTGAGACTTCGTGAATGCCTGTTCGCGTCTTTGCGGAAACTTCTGGGCAGCCTGTTGGAAACAATGGTGAAGCCTCTTGGGACGCTTTTCGGGGCCTCTTCGGGGCGCACCAGCCTGGTGTCCTACCTGCTGCTTGGCACGGGCCTGCCTCAGCAACGTGCTGCTGCTCAGCACTTTGGCGCTTGGGTGCAGCCCTGCATGGAGGAGCACGAGGAAGAGAAATTACATGGGAGGGGGGAAAAGGGACGCTGGAGGGTAAAGCCAAAGGGCCCCGAATGGAATGCCGAGGAGGCCTCGCAGACTAGCACTGCCACGGGGAACGCGCCAGCAGGTCGGGGCAGAAGAGGGTGCTGTGCCAGACGCCGCCCCCTTGCACGCGGCAGCCCCCGTGCATCGTGTACCACGGGAGGTACACGTCGGCCTTTTTGGCGGCGCGCACAAGGGGGTGGGGGGAGGGGGTAGAAGGGCTTCTTAGAAGCAGCTCAGCCCTCCCCCCTCCCCCCACCCCCCTCTGCGCGTGGCTGACCTTTGCCGCGTAGATATCTCTGAACGCCACGGTCGCCTGGAGCTCTGCTTTACGCGAGGACGTCTGCCAGTCGGCAAAGGCGTCCCGTGGCACGCGGGACGGCCGGACGGCAAAGAAGTCCGTGTGCGTCCTCGCTGGGGCGCAGCCAGAATGGTCCTTGCAGTGCTCCTTGCAAGAGACGAAGACGCCCCAGTCATCTGCCGTCTCCATGAGCGACCAGACCAGCTTATCGTCGTAGATCACAACGTCAGGGTTGACCCGGATAACCCAATCGTACCCTCGAAACCATCCGCTGGAAAATCCCACGTGGGCCGCAAACTTTGCTCCCTCCTGTTTCCCTGGATTGCCGCCGAAGTGGACGATCTTATTTCTCATGGGCCACTTATCCAGTAGCACGGTGATGTTGCGTTTCATGTCGTCGGTGATATTCTCACGTCCGACGTACAGGATAACGTCCGCCTTCGAAAGTCTCGGAGAAGCCGCTAGCACCGGCGGCAAACACTCTAAGAAACTCATGTGCTGATCAGATGCGTGCGTCGTGACGTACAGCACAACGCTGAGGTTTTGTTGTTTTCCGAGGTTCGTGCGAAGTGACGTGAGCCCCCACGCGTGACCGACTTGAACGTGACCAGCGTACACTGCTACTGCCACGAGAAAGAGCGCGGCCGTCGAAATGCCGGTGAGCCACCGCGCGAGCCTGCACTGGCGGCGCCGTTGTGGGCTATCGTTGTCCATCAGGGGCGAAGGGGCAAGGTGTGAATACCTTGTGGGCGCTGCCATACCAGGCGGCACCTGCATCCCCACACCTCGAAGGGGGCCGGCGCGGCGGCCGTCGCGCCACGAATAGTTTGGGCTGCGAGTGCCACTGCGGCCGACGGTCCCGCTTGACTTGAGCCACGCCATCGTAGAAGTTCGCAACGGAATGAAGGGCATACCCATCTCTCGCTACGAATGTGTGCTGCGTGGGTCCCTCTTGGCCCATCATAGGGAGCTGAGTCCGTCTTGGGGCCCTCCGAACATGTAGGGATCCTCTGGTGGCCCCCTCGGGGTCCCTGGGGACTCTCTTGGGCCGTCGTGGAGATCTCTTGTGCGACTTGAAGCTCTCTGCAGGCCGTCTTAGGGCCCCATTGGGCCGTCTGGGGCCGATTTTGGGAACCTTTGGGGCCGTCTGGGGCCGATTTGGGGAGCCTTTGAGGCCGTCTTGGGGGCCTCTTGGGCCGTCTGGTGCCGATTTGGGGAACCTTTGGGGCCGTCGTGGCCGCTGTTTGGACTGAAAAAGCGAATATCCCGGAAACAATTTTTTCCATCAGAAATGCTTACGTTTTGCCCTTGGGGGGCCTCATTGGCGGCCTCTTGGACCGTCTCGAGGGCCTTTGTGGCTGTCTAGGAGCAGTCTTGGGCTGTCTTCGAGCGCTCGTGGGCCGTCTTGAGGCCATCGCAGTGCGTTCTTCAGCCATCGTCCAGACGACCTGGAGCGCTTTGGGAGCCTCTTGGGCCAGCTTTGGGGCCTATAGGTGGGTCTGGAGCCGCGACGACAACGATGGCGACGGCCACGGCAACGGCGACAACGATGGCGGCGGCGACGACGACGACGGCGACGACGACAACGATGGCGACGGCGACGGCGACGACGACAACGACAGCGACGGCGACGGCGACAACGACGGCGACGGAGACGGTTGCGGCGACGACGACGGGGATGGCGATGGCGACGACGACGGCGACGACAACGATGGCGACGGCGACGGCGACGGCGACAAACATGGCGACGGCGACGGCGGCGACGACGACGACGAAGGCGACGGCGACGGCGACGGCGACGACGACAACGATGGCGACGGCGACGGCGACGGCGACAACGACGGCGACGGCGACGGCGGCGGCGACGACGACGGCGGAAGCCACGGCGATGGTGACAACGACGACGACGACAACGATGGCGGCGGCGACGGCGACGGCGACAACGATGGCGACGGCGACGACGACGACGACGGCGACGACAACGATGGCGACGGCGACGGCCACGACGACAACGATTGCGACGGCGACGGCGACGGCGACAACGACGGCGACGGCGACAGCGGCGGCGACGACGACGGCGGCGGCGACGGCGATGGCGACGACGACGACGACGACACGACGACGACCAACGATGGCGACGGCGACGGCGACGGCGACAACGATGGCGACGGCGACGACGACGACGACCACGACGACGGCAACAACGACGGCGAGGCGACGGCGACGGCGACGACAAACGACGGCGGCAACAGCGACGGCGGCGACGACGACGACGACGACGACAACGATGCGACGGCGACGGCGACGACGATGGCGACGGCGACAACGATGGCGACGCGACGACTACGACGACGACGGCGACGGCGACAAAAGATGGCGACGGCGACGGCGACGACGACAACGACGGAGGAACCGACGGCGACGGCGACAAAGATGGCGACGGCGACGGCCGGCGCGACAACGGCGGCGGCGGCGACGGCGACGGCGACGGCGACGACGACGGCGACGACGACAACGATGGCGACGGCGACGGCGACGGCGACAACGATGGCGACCGCGACGGCGACGGCGACGGCGACGGCCACGGCGGCGGCGGCGACGACGACGGCGGCGGCGACGGCGATGGCGACGACGACGACGACAACGATGGCGGCGGCGACGGCGACGGCGACAACGATGGCGACGGCGACGACGACCGACGCGACGACAACGGATGGAGACGGCGACGGCGACGACAACCACGATTGCGACGGCGACGGCGAACGCGACACCAGCCGGGGGCCGCACAGCGGCGGCGACGACGACGGCGGCGGCGACGGCGATGGCGCGGCGACGGCGACAACGATGGGCGTCAACGACGACGACGTACGAACACCGACGACGACGACGACGACGACGACGACGACGACGGCGGCCGGCAACAACGACGGCCGACGACCGACGCCGGCGGGACGACGACAAACATGGAGCGGGCGACGGCGGCGACGACGACGACAAGGCGCGACGACAGACGGCAACAACAACGGCGACGGCGACGGCGACGGCGACGACAACGACGGCGGCAACGGCGCCGGCGGCGATGCGACGACGACGACGATCGACGACGACGCGGCGACAGAACGAGGCGACGGCGACGGCGACGGCGACAACGATGGCGACGGCGACGACGAGATAAACGATGGCGACGGCGACGGCGACGGCGACAACGATGGCGACGGCGACGACGACGACGACGACGGCGACGACGACAAAGAAGGCGACGGCGACGGCGACGACGACAACGATTGCGACGGCGACGGCGACGGCGACAACGACGGCGACGGCGACGGCGGCGGCGACGACGGCGGCGGCGGCAAACGGCGACGGCGGCGACGACGACGACGCGACGGCGACAACGATGGGCGACGGCGACCCGACTGCGACAACATGGCGACTGCGACGAATAACGATGGCGGACGGCGACGGCGGCGAACAACGATGGCGACGGCGACGACGACGACGACGACGACAAAGATGGCGACGGCGACGGCGACGACGACAACGATTGCGACGGCGACGGCGACGGCGACAACGACGGCGACGGCGACGGCGGCGGCGACGACGGCGCGGCGGCGACGGCGACGACCGACGCGGCGACGACGACAACGATGGCGACGGCGACGGCGACGGCGACAACGATGGCGACGACGACGGCGACGGCGACAACGACCGCCACGGCGGCGGCGACGACGACGGCGACGACGACGGCGATGGCGACGACGACGACAACGATGGCGGCGGCGACGGCGACGGCGACAACGATGGCGACGGCGACGACGACGACGACGACGACGGCGACGGCGACGACGACAACGATTGCGACGGCGACGGCGACGGCGACAACGACGGCGACGGCGACGGTGGCGGCGACGACGGCGGCGGCGGCGACGGCGACGGCGACGACGACGACGACGACGACGACAACGACGGCGACGACGACGGCGACGGCGACAACGATGGCGACGGCGACGACGACGACGGCCCCCACCTCGAGCGGCGGGCTGGGCAGGGCCACGCTGGGCCCTGCGGCCGCAGCCGCTGACGGCGCCGCTGGCGCCACCGGCGTCGGCGCCGGCGGCCGTGAAGCCGCGGCCTCGGCGACGTCACCTAAGCGGCACGCGCGCAAGAAGACGAGGCGGAGGAGGGGGCGGGCGGGGAGGCGTGAGGCGAGGAGGGGGCGGGCGGGGAGGGGGCGAGGAGGGCGAGGTGGGGAGGAGGGCGAGGAGGGCGGGGAGGGGGCGAGGAGGCCAAGGAGAGTAGAGGGTGGGCGAGGAGGGGGCGGGGATGGGGCGAGGAGGGGAGGAGGGGTGAGGAGTCCGAGGGCGGGGAGCGGGGCGGCCCTTCAAGAAGTGATCGGAGACCTCTCGGGGGGGACCAGTGACCAGTGGCCTTGACGATGGCTCCTCGGAACACGGGGCGACTTCAAGAGGCCCCCTGCCGTCCAAGAGAGCCGCCGCCACCCCCGTCGCCACTCTCCTCCCTCCCCTTCTCCCTCCTCCCTCCCCCCCTCCTCCCTGTTCCCCTCCTCCCTACTCCCGCGGTCTGCCCTTCCCTCCCGAGCGACCAGGCGCTGGGCTGGACCCGCGCCCTCCTCCTCCTCCTCCTCTTCCTCCCCCTCATCCTTCTCCTCCTCCTTCTCCTCCTCCTTCTCCTCCTCCTTCTCCTCCACCCTTCCTCCTTTTCCTCCTCCTTCTCCTCCTTCTTCTCCTCCTCCCCCTCCTTCTCCCCCTCCTTCTCCTCCACCCTTTTTCCAAACGAAGAGCTCCTCCCATCGCGCCCCCAGACTGAAGGGTAGGGGGGCCGGGCGCTTCGCCCGAGACTTTCTCATCACTGGTGACCCTGAAGTTTGAAGTTCACGACGGTCTCACGAATGGAGGGCGACTCGTTTCCCAGATGTGACTCTCGCCTGAGATCCGCACACATTCAACTTGTAAGGTTTGCAAGAATTGCACCGATGCGGGGCGATTCGTTTTCAAGCGTGGCTGTCGCCTCAATTAGCGCCGCGCACACTCGTCTTAAAAGTGTGCAGCAACTTGAAGAATGTAGGGCTGGTCGTTGACAAATGTTGTTATGGCCCTGGCGCCGCGCACATTCGCTTAAAATGCGTGTAACAGTTTCACGGGTGGATGGCGGTTCCCTTTCAAAATATGGCTCTCGCCGTAGCACCGCGCACATTCGGTTTCAAAGTTCGTAACTGTTTCAAGGATTCGTAGGGTTGAAGTCCCAGGATCGGCGTTCTGGCACGAGTTGGGACTGCCAGGACGCAACAGTATCATTGGTTCACTGTGATGAAGTCCCAGGAACAATGTTTTGGCACGACGTAGGAGCGCAACGACGCAACAGTCACGTTGATTCGCTGCGTTGACGTCCCACTAATGGTGTTTGGGCACGACTCGGAATTCTCATACATGTGTCTCCCAATGGAGCACTTCCCGCAATGAATGCAAATTCTTGTAGGTGCCTACGGAGAAAGAACGTGGAGGGAGGGCTTACGGCGACATCATTGGTGCGTCTTGGGTTTACAGCTCCTCGCCCTCCTCATCTTACCCTCCCCCTCCTGTCATCCCCCTCCTTTCCCTCCTCCCCCTCTTCCCTCCTCTATCCCTTATCCTTGTGAACAACTCCTCCCTGTCGCAACTCCAGACGTGTCGGCAGGGCGGGCTGCGCGCTTCGCCTAAAACTTCCTCCCTCACCACTGCTTGTCCTGAGGCTTGACATTTGCAACACCGTCAAGGACTGAGGGCGGGGGGTCGAAATGGGGATCTGCCTCAGTGACGCGCGCATTCGCCGTACAATGATGGAACAACTTCAAGGATGGAGGGCGGACCGTTTTCAACATGCTCCTCTCGCCAGCGCGACGCGCACATTCTTCCCGAAAGGGCCAAAATCCTGAAGGATGGAGGGCGGATCCTTTTCAACGTGGGACTCTCGCCGCAACGCGGCGCACATTCGCCCTGAAAACTTGCCACGGCTACACGGGTCTCCTCCTCCTCCTCCTCCTCCTCCTCCTCCTCCTCCTCCTCCTCCTCCTCCTCCTCCTCCTCCTCCTCCTCCTCCTCCTCCTGCCCCGAGGGGGCCCCTCCCGTAGGGGAGGGGTCGGGACCCCAGGGTCCTCCTGGCGCAGGCGGGGAGCGCCGGGCCCGAGGGGCGAAAATCCCCCGCACCCCGGGGGACGCCGCCAAAGTGCGGTTTCCTTCCCCCGGGGGGGTCGCCAGGCCCCGTGTGCTTCCCCAGGGCGGTGCTGGGTCCCCCCCAGCACTCGCCGCCCTGGGGCGGGGCTGGCGGCTCGTCTCCGTCGTGTCGCTCGTCCGTCTCGTGTCGTTCGTGTCGCGTCGTTCGTTTCGTCCCCCTGTCGTGTCGCGTCGTGTCGTGGTCCCGGGGCCGTAAAACGCGGCCACCCATGGAGTGGGTGGTGGGTAGGGTTGGCGCTGAGCACGGCTCGCGCCCCCTACCCCGACCAGGGAGCGCGGAGCACGGTCTCCCAGCGCTCCCTGGTCGCGCTTAGGTCGCGCCACGGGGGCATGGCCCCGACGGTGGCGCGGCCTGCGCCGTTTTTGGTGCATCTCGCTGGCACTCGCCATGCCAGCGGAGTCATGTGGCTGTTCATGGGTCGACCATAAAAAAAAATCCTCCTCCTCCTCCTCCTCCTCCTCCTCCTCCTCGCCCTTAGAACACAAGTAAGAGCCCCTACAGTCGGGGCGTTGGCCTAAGGAACCCTAAAAAAGGAACGAGGCCCCTTTCTTCAGAAGTTCACCTTCGATTTCCCGTCGAAAATATCAGGAAACCCTGAGGCAAGCTGCGAAACACTTAAGGAACGCGGAGCCCCTCCCCAACGAAAAGGGTTCCTTCTTCAGGGCCCCGACTGTAAGTGCAAGCATTGTTTGGGGAATGATGATAAGGCTGGATGACTTGCCCAGGTGCGGGCCCCGTTGGAGGTCCCGTGTGGGCCATCCAGCGGCCTTTTGGGGCCTCCCCGGGGCCCTCTTGGAGCCTCTTGAAAAAAAAAAAAAAAAAAAAAAATCTTGGAGCCTCTTGCAGCGCTGGGAGCCTCCTGGAGGAGCCCAAAGGGCCTCCTGGGACCGTCTTGGGGCCCTCTTGGGGCTCTCTGCGGCTCCTCGGGAGGCCGCCGTCGGCCCTCTTGGAGCTCCCGCGGGGCAATCCTGCCCCATCTTGGAGCAGCATCGAGGATCTCTTGGGGACCGTTTGGGGCTCCGCGGCCATCTTGGAACTAGACTTCGTCCACAAGTGACGAGTACAAACATAACAAATACAGATGCTTGACCTCCCGGTGGGACCTGGAAGCCTCTTGGGAACGTCGTGGGGCCCTCATGGGAAGTCTTGGGCTCCTCCAGAGGCCATCGTCATCTTCGGGCAAAACAAAAGCTTTCATGGGAACACTGAACCCCGAGACTACCTTGGAACCACACTCTGTCCACAAGTGGGAGAATTTCCCAAAATCATGGAAAAAAACCCTGGGAGCACATGTTTGTTCACTGATGTGGCCCCTCGGACTTCCTCTGCCTCCTCGGGGAGCCCAAGGGCCCAGTGGAGCCATCGAGGGGCCCTCGCAGAGCTCCTGCGGCCTCCCAGGGAGCCCCGGGGGCCGGTCCACAGAGGGTCCGGCAAGGGAGGGCGATAAGCAGCATGAGGAGGAGGAGGAGGAGGACGACGACGACGAGCAGGAGGAGGATGAGGAGGAGGAGGAGGAGGAGGAGGAGGAGGAGGAGGAGGAGGAGGAGGAGGGGGGCACATCAGGCCCTGGTGGGCTGCGGCCCTGGGCCCCCCCGGGCTGGGCTTCCAGCGGGCGTGAGGAGGGAACGGCAGGCACTCGAGCAGACGCAGTGGCCGCACGGACGGAGGCTGGCTCCTTTCTCGAAACGGGGGCTGTCGCTGGAGACTTCCCCGAAGCCTTCGGCCAAAAACTGAGAGAACAAAAAAGGTGTGCAGCAGTTGCACAGTCGGGGACGGTCCTGTTTCAAAAGTGAGATCCCGCTGGACACATCGCGGACTTGCCAACGAAGGCGCTACCGCGTTCCGAGTGGTTCGATACAAGGATGAAAGCGGTGGTCTCGCCTGGGTGGCAGACACACAGGGCGTAACTCTGTCAAGGTGCCGCTTCCTGTGGTGACACGGTACGCTTGTAAGGGGCAATGGGGGAGGGATTGGTACGGGAGGTTGATGCAGTTTGGGTTTACTCTGATCCTCCTCTTCCCCCCCGTCTTCCCCTTCCTCCTCCTCCTCGTCCTCCTCCTCCTCCCCCTCCTCCTCCTCTTCCTACTCCTCCTCCTCCTTTTCCTCCTCCTCCTCCTCCTCCTCCTCCTCCTCCTCCTCCTCCTCCTCCTCCGCCTCCTCCTCCTCCTCCTCCTCCTCCTCCTCTTCCTCCTCCTCTTCGTTTTCCTCCTCCTCCTCCTCCTCTTCATCTTCCTCCTCCTCCTCCTCTTCTTCCTCCTCCTCCTCATAGGTGGCGTTGGCGTCGCGGCCCCGCCCCCCGCAGCCGTTTCGCCTGCGGGCGGGCGCCGCGCCCGTGGCCATAGCCCCAATGCCAGCTGCCCGCACGCCGCGGGCGCTCGTGCTGCATCCTGGAGCGCAAGTCGCGCTCCCCAGCCTGGCACCGCCGCGCGCGGCGGCAACGAGCGCAGGCACGGTCCGCCTTTCGTCTCGCGGCCGCTCGCGCCACGCTGGCTGGACATCGCGGCGAACACCCCCGAGCTGTCGTCGGCGCCGACGCGGACATGACCACGCCACCTTGGCAGACTGCTGCAGGACAGCATTGGGCGTGCGCGGCCACCCGTGCCTGCGGGGTTTCGGACCAACTTCGGATCGCGCACCACATGCTAAAAGTGCGGCCGCGACAATCTCGGGAGGCTGCAGAAGGTCGAGGACTCCGCCTCCAGCAAGCCGCCCTCGTCTCGGCCCGCTTCTGCTGGCCGCCGCCGCCGCCGCGTTGCACCCGGGGATGCTGGGGCCTCTCCCGCTGCCAGCGCCGCTGAGCCCGCGGCCAGCCCCGCGCTCCAGCGAGCGCGCCAGGGACTGCAGGCACTGCGCAACCTGCAGCATGGCGATGACCACCCACTGGTCGCAGCAGCTCGCGAGGACCTTGCGAGGCTCGATGCAGGAGGAGCGCTGGCCCCAGCCTCCCGAGGTGCTTCTACGCAGCCCCCAGAAGCGCCTCGACGACGCCAAGGCCAACCACGGCCAGACCACCGAGGCCTTGGCGACGGCGACGGCTGAGGTCAAGCGCCCCACCAGCTTGCTGGCCCAGCATGAGGCAGAGGTGGCCAATATCGAGGCCGAGATGGCGGATGCGCGCTGCGCCGTGGCGGCCACGGCGTCTGCCCCCGCCGACGACCTGGCATGTCTCGCCACCGCGCCGGTCGGCTTCCAGGCGCTCCTCGGCGGCGCCCAGCCCACGGATGCCCACGGCCAGGGTGTCCAGCAGCTGGAGGCCATCAACAGTCAGGCCCCAGCTGCGGGCGCGGCCTTCCCTGCCCAGGCCTTGCAGGGAGCCCTCGGCACACCTGGCGCCGCCATGTCGACCAGCCCAGCCGCGGGCGCTGCTGCCGCCCCTTGGCACGCGACAGCGCCTGTCGCGCCTGGGCCCTCTGCTGCTGGAGCTGCTAGCACCGCGCCCGCTGCTGCTGGAGACGCTGCGGCGCGGGTCGGAGCTGCTTCCCGCCCCTCGGGAGCCCCCGTTGCCAACCACCGGGAGCGCGCGGAGGGAGGGGGGGCGACTGGACCACGAGGACGGCGGAGGGCAGCTCGGAAGGATGCATCGCTCGTGACCTACAACGGCTCATCCTGGGGATCGCGCCGTGAATTTGAGACTGCGTGTGATGCCTCGATCTCGGCTGTCGCTGCACAGTAGCTTCGCATTGATGGGGGCGGGGTTCTACGTGCGCAGGGATGGACAGCTCGATCAGGATGGCACGCCATTCGTTCTCCACGCCGCCGCCTTGAGTCTGGGCGGCCGCCCGCTGGGGTTGGACTCTTCTTACGGCGGCATTTCAGTGTCACAGCACTACCTGGTATCGGTTTCCTTTGAGGTGGTGCCGAACTTCTGCGCGGCGCGCCATGCGGACTTTGGCATGAAAGGTGGCCTGGTGCTGGTATCTGCATCCTTAGATGTTGGCCAGTGGGCCACAGCAAGCGCCAACAGGTTATTCAGTTTTGCGCAGGTACTTCGCGGTTGGAAACGCCCTTTCGCCACGGGCGTGGACTTCAACTGCGACCCGGCGGATTTGGAGGACATGAGCTACCTGGACTACAATCCCGCACAGGCCGTCGCTCGGCCTCGGGCTCGGGACATCACAGCAGGGACATGTCGGAGTGCGAAGGGCAACGACTCCAACATCGACTTTTGCCAAGTAAGTTTGTCCTTAGCAATATCGTTTTCTGCTCCGAGACCGGCGCCCGGCTGGCCTGCGGCTCCGCATCATCCCATGATGACCACGCTCGCGGCGCGAGCCAAGGAGGTCAAGTTCGCGGCGTCGGCTGGGCCTCGCGCATTTCCTGAGCAAGAGCCCCCTGGTGACGTGGATCTGGCTGCTGACACTGACCACGCGGACACCATCGAGGCGGATGTCGCTCTCGGCGGCGGGGCGTCTGCAGCCGAGGCCCAGGTGAGGCTGGGTGGGCTCGACGCTGTCTTTACCGAGTCCGTCGAGCAGGAGCTGGCGCAGGCCTACGGCCGTGGGCAAGAAGGGCCCCCCCCACCTGGGACGCGCTGCCCGCGTCGAGCACCGCTGGCGCCAGGCAGGCGGCCCACCTGCAGGCCCACGTGATGCTGCTCCTCCTGATGCACGGCGCGCTCGGCGACAGGCGCAGGCGGTGGCTGATATTCTGCTACGAGATGCAGTTTGCCCTGATGTACTGCGGCGTCTTGAACGGCTCGTCACCGTCGGGGCGGAGCGCGCTTGCACGGATGCCGACGGTCGTCGGGTTGTGTCTCTACCTCGCGAACTGCATCCTGCTGCTCGTAACCTCCCGGGCGCAGGTGAGGCCCGATACGTCTCCTGGCACGCAGATCAAATGGGGGTTGCGTTGACAGGTGACGACGCTCAAGCGGCCGAGCAGGGCCCTGGCATCAATTCGCAGTCCCGGCGTGCCAATGCGGCTACCGGGCTCAGTCGAGACAGGCTGACACCGCGGTTGCGTCTTAAGCGACGAAACGCTGTCCCGCCTCATATACACAATGTGGTTTGCTGAGCACTGGGGGGCGCTGGCCTACGCAGATGATGGCAGTTCACATTGTGTTGTTGGCGAAGCCAAAAGGCGGACGGCGCCCCATTGCGTTGCTGGTCGCAGTATACCGAATCTGGTCACACGTTCGTGGCCAGCAGCTGCGAGGTTGGCTTCTTGCGCGTGATCGGCCTTATTTCACCTTGCCGGCTGGCAAAAGACCACCATGGGCGCTGCCTTCCCTGCCCTACTGCATGCTGAAGTAGGTCTCGCCGACGGGCTTGGAGTGGTCACCAACATCGGAGACATCGAGACGTGCTTCGACCGCATATCCTGGGCCATCCTTGCCGAGGCTGCTCGTAAGCATGTTTCCCGCGTCAGTTGCTGCTTGTGCCCTTGCCATGTATGGGCACCACGCACAGTGGTTTGGTTGCATGCCGCGTCGTACTCGGTGGTCGGTGGGCAGGGGGTTCTACCCGGATGCAAGTTTGCCATGGCGTTTGTCCAACTGCTGATGATTTCTGCATTGGGCGAGTACCTACTCCAGGCTGACGCCATAGCCAGCACCTGCGTCAGCACGTCGCACACGTTGGATGTTTCCGCTGGCGACAGCACCTCGCAGGTGATCGCCCCTGTGCACGCTCTGGAAGGGCAGGCTGCTGACATCATTGGTATACTATGATGTTCCCTACAGGACTTGGGACTTCCAGTGGCCAAGTCCAAGGCTACGCTGGCGGCGTCTCACGACCGCGCCGCCCCCCGGAGGTTCGGGTTCCGCGCCCTTTCCTGGCCTGAGGTTCTTGGGCCCGAGGTGGGCGCGGGAAAGACAATGCCGTCTAGGGTCTTACGCCGCAGGGTGAAGGCCGCGTCTAAGCGCGTCCGACACTTCCAGCGATTTCTGGACTTGGGCAGCACCAAGTATCGAAAAGCGGCGCGGGCTGCCATTGGTCCTGCCATCACTTACGGATTGGGCATTCTGGGAGCTGCGCAACACGAAATTCTGCGCATGACCAGACAAGTCGAGATGGGATGGGACGCTACACCTGCTGGGGCCTCGCACTGGATCGCATCGCGGTTGGCTCGATCGCCTGGTTCTCAGCCAGCTTGTGTCTCGGCGGTTGGGCCCATCCACCACTGTGCAGTGATGGCGCACGCTAGCGACGTTGATCATCAGGATATGCAGAAGGCGCGGCGCGCGCAGCATCGAGTCACTGCTGCAGAACAGCAGGCGGATCACTGGGGGCTAGTCACTGGACCAGCAGGAGCTTTTGCACGGTCGCTGCTTGCACGGGAGTGGACCTGCTCGTCTCCGTTTGCGGTTCGTACCAAGTCTGGCGAGCTCCTGGATCTTCGCGACATGGCGCCATCGGTTGTTCGCCGGCTTGCCCCACAGGATTTCGAGGCCTTGGGATGGCTAATGCGAGTTAAACGGCGAGAGGTCATGCCTGAGATGCCAGGGCCCAGTCGCAAGGATTCCGCGGGTTGCTGGTTGGCGCCTATTCAGGGTCTACTACGTGCTGACCAGAAGGTGAAGCGTTGGCGCTTGGACCCCGCGGTCAAGGCGGCCGTTCGCTCGATTGGGGGGGGGGGGGGGGGGGGGGGGGGGGGGGGGGGGGGGGGTGGGTGGGGGGGGGGGGGGGGGGGGGGCACATCTCGCGGCAACGGCTATATCAGTGCGCCTATGCCACCTCCCCCATCATTGTCTTTTGCGTGATGATGTTATTGGGACCATGTATCATCGGCATTGGCACTGCCCGTCGCCGATGGAATTCCGGGAGCACGCCGTGGATTTTGGGGTCTTGGGTATAAGCAGAGCCACAATGCCTGGAGATTTGTTCTACTCGAGAGCTTTATTCCCGAACTCTGCGCTAAACGCATTGCCACCACGGGATGACTCGGGACGGCGGCGCCATGACAGAGCTGCTCGAGGGAGGCCACTTGATGATCCATGAGTTGCCACAGGTGCTGTCGTGATTGGATGTTGCGCGAAGCTTCTCCGATGGGAGGCGGTTTCCACATCTGAATGGGGCTTTGTGGTGGTCGGAGACTCTCGATGCTTCGGAACTGCTTTCGGGCCGCTGCCAGGCCCGCGCCAGACATTTGGCAGGGCAGAGCTGCGCGCCACTCTTCAGGCGTCGACTGTTGGAGTTGCTCCACTTCAGATCCACACAGACTACCAGCCGCTGATCGACGGGCTGGGCGAGGGTCGTCGGCGGCGCGCCGGAGCTCGTCGTGAGACCGTGGATCTATGAAAGCAGCTACTCCACCGCATCGATGGCCATGGAGGTGCCAGTCGTTCGGGGGGTGAAGCCCCCATCGTCTTCAAGCGCGTCAAGGGGCATCGGAGCGGCGACTGCTGGGAGAAGCGTTGCAGCGGCTTGGCTGGCCAGGCCGCCAAGAGAGGACGCAGGCTTCACGACGCGACGAAGCCAGCGGTCGAGCGCCACTCCAGCGCGCTGCTCGGGACGAGGCAGGCGGCGACTTGGATCGGCAATGCGTCGAAGCTGCAGTTCCAAAACGACGTGCCCGCGGACCGCGCCACGCCCCCGCGGAAGCGCGACGCCGAACTGCGCCGCGCACGGGGCGCTCGCGGCGCTGGCGCAGCCCCGCGGAGGTCAGCCATTGGAGACCCAGCGGCGGCGGCGCCACCGCCGCCGCGGGCCCCCGCGGAGCATCCGCATCGCATGAGGAGGACGGAAACAAGTTCGCCTGCGACCGCTGTAAGGCTTGCGCCTTGACCGCCCGAGGTGCGAGGGCCCTCGGGCTCCGCGCGCGTCGCGCTGCCGAGGCGGCGGGCATCCGGGGCCTCGAGGGTACTTCGCCCAGCGTTGCGGGCCCCGAGGGCTCGGGGGTTCCCTGCGGGGGGGGGGTCTCCGCAGCCTTCCTGCGGGGCCGGGTCCTCTGGCGGCGCGCGCGTCGATGGCCCCCTCGAGGCCCCTCCTTCCGAGGCCGCGGATGTCTTGGAGGAATCTAGGGAGCCACTGTCCTCGAAGTTTGGGGCCCTCGAGCGGTCTCTAGCCTTTAAGTGGGCGAGGTTTCAGACGGGCGAATGCACGAGGGATGGGATGTTTTTTTTGGGGGGCGGCACGCAGGCAGGCCAGGTGCCGAGGTTTTCTGGTGAACGGGTTGAGGCGAGCGCGCCGCTGGCGCCCGCCCCGCCCCGCCCCGCATCCTTACTTCCTATGACTGAACACCCCTACATCCCCACCTTGCCGGCCGATAGCAACCCTACCGTCCTAACTCAAAACGCAACACAAGCTCAACTTTTTTCTCGCCAACATGTCGTCGAGTTGCGAAAAATGCAACACGGAAATGACGGAACGAACATCGCTCGGGTAACCCTAAGCGGGCGGTCGCGCCCTACCCATCCCAAAACCATGCAAGATCAACGTTTTTCTCGTCGACATGGATTTTCTCGTCGTCGACGCTGCGAAAAGTGAAGCAGGAATGGGGCGCAACGCACGTCGCGCGCGGACGCCTGGCCAACCCCACGCGGGACCCCACGTCCTACCTGTCAAAAAACACCGCGACGTCGACGTTTTCCTTGACAACATGTGCTTTCTCCTCGTCGGCGCTGCGAATCGCGCAGCGGGAATGGGACGCGGCGCACATCGCGCGGGGACGCTGTTCGTCAACATGGACTTTCTTGTCGTCGACGCTGCGGCCCGTCGGGTTGAGGAGCTGGGCGGGCGGCAGGTCAGAATGCCTCGAGCAAGTGCGGTTAAAGCATTTGCCTCAGGATACCCCCAAGAGGTCGAAAAAAAGGCGCCCAGGAGGCCCTGGGAGGGCAACACAAAGATTAATCCCACCAGCCTTTTGGGCGTGAGTGGTTTAGAGAGCCCCCTCTGTCCTCAACCCCCCTTCTTCCCCTTCGGGGAGGGGTTTACCCCTCCCCCTACCCCCTCCCCCTGGGCCTGGAGAGGGCGCCCCGCGGGTCGTCAGGGGGGTCAAATTCGACACCTGGGAGGGCTAAAAAACGACGACCCTCACGAGGATTCTGGCCCCGACGGGGGGGGGGAGAGAAAAAACCCTCTCCTCTTCTTTGAAGCCGAAATCATTGATTTTACTACGGTGTTGGCCCCATTTTGGCCTTCTGAGGGGGCAGCGTTCCTTTTCCTTCATAGCAAAATCATTTATTTTACAAAAAGGTTTTGGGCTCATTTTGTCCTTCTCAAGGGGGCAGCGCTCATTTGCGCTTCTGAGGAGGCCGCAAGAAGCCCCAAGATGGCCCCAAGAGGCCCCCAGGAGGCTCCCAAGAGGCCTCCAAGAGGCCCCGAAGAGGCCCCCAAGAGGCCCCACGAGGCCCCCAAGAGGCCCCCAAGAGGCCCCCAGAGGCCCCAAGAGGCCCCAAGAGGCCCCCAAGAGGCCCCCAAGAGGCCCCCAAGAGGCCCCCAAGAGGCCCCAAGAGGCTCCAAGAGGCCCCCAAGAGGCCCCACGAGGAGCCCGAACGACTCACACCAGGACGAGGGGCCCGAACGACTCACACCACGAAGAGCCCGAACGACTCACACAACAAGGAGGGGCCCGAACGACTCACACCAGGACGAGGCGCCCGAACGACTCACACCACGAGGAGCCCGAACGACTCACACCACGACGCGGGCCCCGAACGACTCACACCACGAGGAGCCCGAACGAGTCACACCAGGAGGAGGGGCCCGAACGACTCACACAAGGATGAGGGGCCCGAACAACTCACACCACGAGAAGCCCGAACGACTCACACCAGGACGAAGAGCCCGAACGACTCACACCACGAAGAGCCCGAACGACTCACACCAGGAAGAAGGGCCCGAACGACTCACACCAGG
>CAUYUJ010014614.1:209097-234097 GCA_963575745.1 Prorocentrum cordatum
GCGAGAGTGCCCAGAGGGATCGGAGCGCCGCGGGGTGGGTGGGCAACCATAAGTCTCGAGCCTCAGCGGCTGCAGAAACCAAAATGGGAAACCCCAAAGCCCCCACTCCCGCCGCGCAGAACCTGCAGTCTCAACAACCAGACCACACAAGTTACGCGCAGGCGCGCGCACTAGGCACGAGGGGAGGAGAAAGGGAAGGGGCGAGGGCGGGAAAAGGACAAAGATGATGGCTGTGGCAACGCGGCCACGAGCGCTCTCCTCGGCGCAAGGCCGCTAGGGCTCGCGCGGCACGGCGCGCAGCAGACAAGACCGCGCGCCTTTTCGGCGCGCTCGCCTGCCCATCGGCCACCATCAAAGCACAAAACCAAAGACAAAACAAAACCAAAACCAAAAACCAAATCAAAAACGCAGCGCACAAAATGGCCAACTGCCTGCAACCTCGAGGCCTCCCCGGGCGAATGCCGGGCCGCCACGGCGAAACTCGCCGACGCGCGACGGACAGCTCGAGGCTGCTGAGCGCGAAGGAGGCGCGGAGCACCAAGAGGAGCAGGAGGGAGAGAAGCATCGCAGAGACAAAGAAAAGTAAGCGGACGACGACGACGACGACGACGACGACGACGACGACGACGAGCGACGACGACGACAACGACGACGACCGAAGACGACGATCGACGACGACGATGACGACGACGAGGACGGTCGACGACGACGAGCGACGACGACGACAACGACAACGACCGACGACGACGACCGACGACGACGATGACGACGACGACGACGACCGACGACGACGACGACGACGACCACCACGACGACGACAACGACCGACGACGAGAACGACGACGACGACGACGGCAACGACGACGACGACGACGACGACGACGACGACGACGACGACGACGACGACGACGGACGTCGACGACGACGACGACGGCGACGGCGACGACCAACGGCGACGGCGACGGCGACGGCGACGGCGACGGCGACGACGACGGACGACCACGACTACGACGACGACGACGACGACGACGACGACGACGACGACGACGACGGACGACGACGACGACGACGACGACGAGGACGGCAAGCACCACGCCGACGACGACAGAGGCAGCGGCGACGACGGCGGCGGCAGCGGCGACGACGGCGGCGGCAACGGAGACGACGGCGTAGGCGTTGGCGTAGGCGTAGGCGTAGGCGTAGGCGTAGGCGTCGGCGTCGGCGTGAACGTCGGCGCGAACGTCGGCGTACGCGGCGGGGGCGGCGACGGCGACGACGACGACCACGACGACGACGACGACGACGACCGACGGCGACAACGACGGCGACGACGACGACGACGACGACGGTCGACGACGACGACGACGACGACGACGACCGACGACGAAGGCCGACGACGACGACGATGACGACAACGACCGACGACGACCGACGACGACAACGGCGACGACGACGACGACGACCGACGACGACGACCGACGGACGACGACGACCGACGGACGACGACGACGAACGACGACGACGACGACAACGACGAACGACGACAACGACGACGACGACGACGACGACCGACGACGACGACGACGATGACGACGACGACGACGACGACGACGACCGACGACGACGACGAACGACGACCGACGACGACGACGACGAGGACCACGACGACGACGACGACGACGACAACGACCGACGTCGAAGACGACGACGACGACGACGATGACGATGACGACGACGACGACGACGACGACGACGACAACGAGGACGGCAAGCACCACGCCGACGACGACAGAGGCAGCGGCGACGACGGCGGCGGCAGCGGCGACGACGGCGGCGGCAACGGATACGACGGCGTAGGCGTTGGCGTAGGCGTAGGCGTAGGCGTCGGCGTCGGCGTCGGCGCGAACGTCGGCGTAGGCGTACGCGTACGCGGCGGGGGCGGCGACGGCGACGACGAGGACCACGACGACGACGACGACGACGACGACCGACAGCGACAACACGACGACGACGACGACGACGACGACGACGACGACGACGACGGACGACGACGACGACGACGACCGACGACGACGGCCGACGACGACGACGACAACGACCGACGATGACCGACGACGACGACGGCGACGACGACGACGACGACCGACAACGACGACGACCGACGGACGACGACGACCGACGGACGACGACGACGACGACGACCACGAACGACGACGACGAACGACGACGACGACGACGACGACGACCGACGACGACGACAACGACGACAACGACGACGACGACCGACGACGACGACGATGAGGCCCGGGGCCTCGGCGAGCGGCGCGGCGGCCCCCTGCAGGGGCCACTGCATGCTGGCGGGCATGCCGATGCCGCCGCGGCCGCTCAGCCAGCCCGCGGGGCACATGAACGACCTCCTGCGCCTCATCCTGCATCGTCCCGCCCTCCTCCTCCCGTTTCCCGTCCTCTTCCCCACCCCCCTTTTTCCCCGAGCGCTATCCTCCTCCTCCTCCTCCTCCTCCTCCTCCCTCCTCCTCCTCCTCCTCCTCCTCCTCCTCCTCCTCCTCCTCCTCCTGCTCCCACTCCTCCCTCTCATCCTCCTCCTCCTCCGCCTCCTCCCCCTCCTCTTCCTCCCCCTCCTCCTCCTCCTCCTCGTCCTCGTCCTCACCGCCACCATCACCATCAGCATTATCATCACCATCATCATCATCATCAACAACAGCAGCATCATCACTATCACCATGACCACCGTCATCATCAGCACGATCATCGTCATCATCACCACCATCATCATAATCACCAGCGTCAGCATCACCATCATCAACACCAACTAATACCGTTGTCTCTTTTGAGCACGATCAACTACAGACGGAGCTCCGCGCTATCCGAAATCTTTCTCTCTTCCAAAACTCCATTCTAAATCAAATCCGAAACTCCCTCAGGTTTCAGTGATCTCCTGAACTACGCGCTGGCCCCTTGGAAAACCGAGCACCCCTCCTCAACCATCGGCGCCGCGAGCGGGCGGAGGCGGAGGGCGAAAGCCAACCCGGCCAGCTGCTTGATCTGTGCACGAGACATCGCCAGCAAACAGCTGGCGCCATCATGGTCCGCGGCGCCTCTCGCCACTGCCCGTTTTCATCGTGAAGCAGATCGGCTTCAGCAGCCGCTACATCGCCTCCTGGTCGAGGGCCCTGGTGAACAGGTCCGCGGGGTTCCAGTTCCCTTCGACCGTCTTCAGCGTCGGCCTCTTGCTCTGGATTCGGTCTTGCAGTTAAAAATCGAACGCCCAGGTGTCGCGCAGCTCCCAGTCCCTGTTGGCTTGCAAATCCTCCCGCGGCTGAGCTGCCACAGATAATGCACAGCTCCATCTCGCAGTCTACCTCGACTCCGAGGTCGGTCAGCGTAGCCTGTGCAAAACCGCGGCAGGATCTACGCTGTAGTGCATAATACTCGGCTTCGCCGCTGCTCAAACCCACCGCGGATAGGACCGCGCTGCCATGTTTCAGTAGTCGCGATCCCCATAGCGTTGCCATTCCGCTTCGAGAACGTCTCGTAATCGGGTCGCCCGCGTAGTCGTTGTCGCAATAGACGCACGCCTTCGTCGGTAGCCTCTGCGCGGGGAACAGCGACCTTCCGGCGGCGTGCGTCTCCAAGTAGCGGCCGGTGCGCATCAGGCCTTCCAGACTGGTCTCCTTCGGCCCCCTAAAATGTCTGGCCTGCGCGCTCGCGCTGTAGCCGATGTCGGGTCTGTCCATGCTCCGGCAGGGCTGAACCTGATGTTTTTTGTTCTCGTTTTGTTATCGTTTTCCCTCGTTTTGTCTTCAATCAGCCTTTACCGCAAAACGAAGTCGAACCGAAAACGGCCCACGAAAACGCCAAAACACCGTTTATGTCCAGCCCTGTGCTCTGGTACATAATCCCCATGGTCACTCTGCGGGAGGCCTCGGTCTACTCCTCGTCCAGCTGCGGCGAGGTCTGGTCGTCATTCAGAACGACCGCCACCGAGCTCCTGACAGCCGGAGCGGCGACCCCCTCGCCGCACGCTCTCCGCCCAGTCGCCGTTGCGCGGCGGGCGGGAGATGGCCCCGCAGTTGATGCGGATGGAAGAGTCGAGGCCCGCAGGGGGGGAGGGGCGGAGGGGGGGGGAAGGGATCGCCTCTTCCAGCTAAAGGTTTTCATCCGACATAGAATCTAAGAGTTGCGCGAGATGGTTCTTGATCTGAAACAGAGTATATGCGTTGCGCGACATGCCTTTTTATCCAACATAGAATAGAAGCGTTGCGTTAGATGTACTTTTATCCGCTGGATATAGACTGAGCGTTGCGCAACATGGTCAATTATCCGACATGACGCAGCCTAAGGGCGTGTGGAGCACCTAGCTAGATCGCAGCAAACACCCGTCATACCAACGTACAGTATACACTACCAGAGTAGCATATCCACCGCCAGCCCATCGGTTCATCGATTCATCCCCTGAAGCAAGGCGCCGTTGCATCCTTCGGCATTGCTCGGCACCTTGCATCCTTCCCGTTAGTTTTGAGTGCGGTCGCCTTCAGCTCCCGAACCTCCGCCTCCTGCGTTCATAGCGACGTTTTGGCTCACGGTAGTCCGCAATGACACCGTAGGTCGGACACGGAGCATGCAATCGCGTTGCATATGACATCTAAGTACTTCCTTACGTCCAACGATACAAGTCATTTTGAGACAACGGATGACTTGTTGGCTTGCTTATTCAATGTGTTGCGCACTTTGGGTGATCAACGGTTCAGACACGCGCATCAACTCAGGAAACAGTGTCCTCTTCCGCGCACGTTGGATGCGGTTGCTCTGTGGAACGGAGTGAACAATTTTGGCAAGGATGGCAGCTTCCCGATGTCTAGATGCATGGACCTCATGGAAGTAGCTCGGCTGAAAATGGTGGCTTCTGCAAAATCAGCGATGCCATCCACGGCGCATGCCAAACCTTCCGCTCGCCGTAACACGAAGGCACAACGCAAAGAAGCACTGGCGGTGTCAAAGGCAAATGTCAGCAGGGCCCAACGGCAAAGTTTACAGTCTGTAGCTTTGCAACGGGAAGTGACGAAACTACAGACGAAGTTGGCCAGGGCGGAGCTAGTTGCCGAGTTAGCTCGGAGAACAACGGTTTGCATTCAGAAGAACATCCTCCTCCTCCTCCTCCTCCTCCTCCTCCTCCTCCTCCTCCTCCTCCTCCTCCTCCTCCTCCCCTCTCCTCGCTCCTCCCTCCTCCCTCCTCCCTCCTCTCTCCTCCCTCCTCCCTCCCCTCTCTCCTCCCTCCTCCCTCCTCCCTCCTTCCTCCTCCCTCCGCCCTCCTCCTGGCCCCACTTGGGCCGCCAGAACGGCCGCGGCAATGCCATCGAACATCGGCACTGGCGGGCACACCCCGCCGCCGTCGGCGCCGTCGGGCGCGCAGTAGAACTCCATTGCGCCTCGACGGCGACAGTGGCAGCGGCGGCGGCACCGGCGGAATCAAAGGGTGGGGGCGACGACGAGAGGGACAAGGAGGACGAGGGGAATGAATGGAAGAAAGAACGGATGGACGAGGACAAGAAGGACGAGGACAAGGAGGACGAGGGAAAGGAGGATAAGGAGGACGAGGGAAAGGAGGACGAGGGACAAGGAGGGCGAGGGGAAAGAATGGAGGAAAGGACGGATGGACGGAGGGAATGGGGGGGCAGGGCAGGCAGCCCGCCCGTGGGGGTGTGAGAGGATGATGGAGAAGGGAGGGAGGAGGGAGGAGAGGGGAGAAGGGGAGGAGGAGGAGGAGGAGGAGGAGGAGGAGGAGGAGGAGGAGGAGGAGGAGAGCAGCGACAAAGAGAGAGGAGGGTGGATGCACGGGGAGAAGGCAGAGAGATGGAGCCGGAGAGAAGGGGAGGGCGGGGCGAAAGAGGCAGGAGGAGGACGGCAAGAGGAGGAGAGCGGGAGGGGAGGCGGAGAGGGAGGACCGTGAGGGATGGAGCAGACGTGCGGAGCGGAGGATGGACGGATGTTGCGTTGTGCCTTGGAACCGCGTAGTCTACGCAAAGGGCTCGCGGCCGTCACCATGTGCCTGCAAGCACCACGATGCACCTGCCAGCGCCGCGCTGTGCCTACGAGCATCACTACGCACAGTCATGTGCCAGACACAAGCCTACACACACCTATATATACACACATATACATATATATGTATATACATGTAAATACATATACATATACATTAATGGCATCGAAGCGCGATGTGATTGACATCATACTGATAGCCCAGCCATACACACAACACGCTACTTACGAACGACACGATACGCGTGCGACAACCAGCAAAGTGCCCATGAACAGCACCTTGGCATGCGAGCACCGAGGTGCCCAAGAGCACCACGACGCACTTGCGACCACCAACGGGCGAACGAAGCTGGACCCAACGATATGCACAATATCCTGTATCATGTGGCGTGTGCAACGGAAGACACAGAACTGGCAGAATCACCAGCGCACCCCACCATTCACCAGCTATGTGCCTTTGAGCGCACCGCCACAGTCTGCCTGCCACGCGCACGCCACAATCTGCCTGAAAGAGAAGTACCTGCTGCTTACATGGCGAGAAAAGCTCGACCTTTTTAACCCCACACGAAACTATTAATACCACGCGTAGCTAGTATATGCTACTGACAAAACGATGCCGCCGTTCACGTCGCATCCGCAACGCGCCGCGGCCACACCCGTGTTGAGGGTGCACACATGATGTTCGCCAGATCCGCCAGCCCTCCTGTGGGGCCACCACGTTGTGAGGAAAAAACAATTCCCCTCTCGTGTCCTCGTCCTCACACACGTTCGTTTTCCTACTCTCCCCTGTTCCTCCCGATCCTCTTCCGTCCTCCCCCGACTGCACTACGTACTAAACGCCCAGATGCGTCTGCGAACCTCGCAATATATCAGCGGGCATCACGACGCTTCTGGGCACAACTACCTAAGTTACCATCTCTAGCACGCTTGCGAACACAAGCTGTTTGTGAGCACCACAGTGCCCTCCCACACCCACACAATGCCTGCAAACACCACAGCGCGCCTGCGGCCACCGCACAATGAGGGGCACCAGACCTTACCGATGCTCAAATGTCCGCGATCACTAGATAGATGCGGGTCCGTTACCGCGCCGCTGGGCACGGCGCGGGCGTGTCCTCAAGTCTTTCGCCCAATCCCTGGAACCTCAATCCTGAATCTTGGGGAGTTCAAGCGGCCCAGACCCAAAATTCCGAAATCTCTTAGGGTGTGTCGCGTGCCCATGGGTTTCGCCCCAATACGGGCCAAGAGGACCCCAAGAGGCCCCGAATACGGCCCAACAGCGCCCCGAGTCGCCGAAAGGTCGGCCCAAGATGCCAAGCCCGAAATCATGTCTCAAGTTTTTTCACTGCGTTCGGCCTAGCCGTTTTTTCTGCTTACCGACGCTCCGAAACGGCCCAGAAGCCTCCAATACCGCTCCACGACGGCCTGAAACGCCCACAAGACGGTCCCAAAGCAGCCCGAGAAGGCTCTCAAACTGCCCCCAAAGACGCCCAAGACGGCCCAAAAGAGGCCCAAGAGAGGGAACACGAACCGAAACCAACCCGAGCCTTCCGCCCCAAGAGGCCCCCAAGAAGCCCCAAGAGGCGCCGCGGAGGTCCCAAGAGGCCCACAAGAGGCCCCAAGAGGCCCCCAGGAGGCCCCAAGGAGGCCCAAAAGAGGCCCGACGGGGCCCCAACACGGCCCCCAAGAGGCGTCCCCAAGAGGCCCCAGAGAGGCCCCCCACGAGATCCCAACGAATATCCAGCATGTTTAATACCCACAACCCAATCACCGGTGCGGGATGGGCCGAAGGCCATTAGTCACCCGGAAAGGGGTTGGGAGACCCAGCCAACAGCTTCGCCTCAGGCGAAGCCCAGCCCCAGCTCTGTTGTACCGTTGTAGCGATAGTCCCAATGTTAAAAAGCGTACCATCTTAAGCAGTAAGAAGATCACTTTGGTCTCGATGGCGAACAGTACGCCTCGCAATGAGGCGCAATCATATTTGGGCGGCCGGCCGATTGAGCCGACGCGGCCGCGGGCACACGCTCGCTTCCGCCCCCTGTGTCCCCAGCTCGCTTTGGAGTCGGGGGGGGGCGGAGACGAAGCGTGAGTCCGCCGCCCCTTTTATAGCAGGCACAGCAGCTACTATCTACACAAAGACAGCAAAAGGGCGGGGCCGTAAGGAAGGTGGACCCGCACGCAAGTTGCCTTGCCTGTACCATACTGTACATAAAGATACTCCGCAGGCGGCTACAGAACAGGATGTCTGGCCAGCCCGATAGGGAGTATGAGTATGAAAGTCATGTTTAAAGGCTTGTATACCTCCCATGACCTGTAGGAGCATCTCTCTGTCGATGCTCCCCTTGGTGTGGCCGTCCACAGTCATATCGCGGGTGTCGCACCACTGAATACTGTGCACGATTCCGCGCCCCATCATCTGTCGGATCCATCTGGTGTGTCCTAAAAAGGGTACACTCAGTCGGGTTCTTCAAGTCTTCGCTTGACAAGAGGGGGGGGGGGGGGGGGAACACCAAAAACAAATGTATGGTCAAAGTGACCTTGAAGCTCAGGCCACCCAACTCAAGCATGACTTTCAACTGCGTGGGAGGGAGCGGCCCTGCGCGGCGCTCGTGCAGAGTCACGATCGTGGGATAACAGCCCCCCAAATTGCGGGCAGCTGCTAGTGTCTCTACTGAGTAACTCGGGCGGACCTGCAAGCGGTGAGACTTGCAGTACGTATCGATCAAGTGGACGACTGGCTTACCAGATGGCGTGTTTCCACGCCGTAGCAGGTTTGCCCCGCGAATATCATAGCCTTCGACGTCGTCATCAGCGTCTCCACTCAGGCGTCGGTAACCTGAGTCGCTGTGTAGGTCGACCTCGCCCGTAGGAGTCATCGCCTGATAGACGATCTGATTGGGGCAGGTCTGCAGCTTCCTGGCGATCGCGTTCAGTCGTCGCACTTGTATATTGGTCGGTTCTTGGACACGTTGTAGAGATACAACATCCACCATCAACCAAATCTGGGTGACTAATGCATACGCCAGCGCACCTCGAAGGCTGACGAACATGTCTGCAACCAGCTTGGATGCCTGAGCGCCAGCGTCGGCGCCAGTAAGTTCACGATGTTGTATAGGACGGAGCTGCTTGATGTACTCATCTTGAACTAAAGAAACATTGCCGTCCTCATCCTTGGTATATCTCACAGCAAATTTGGTGCATGTGCGCTTGTTGAGTATACATGTACCAGAGGTGTCTTCTACGCACTTGACACGCTTGTCAGTGGTGTCATCAGTACCGGCCATAGTGATAGCATCAACACGTTTGGCCGTAAGCAAGTTACTGCCCGCCCCGAACAACTCGTCGTATGATGCGGGTCGGAGACCAAAACCTTGCGTGGCACTTCGGAGCTTGAGTGTGAGAAAGTTCGGGGTGCGTCTTTGGTGCCAGTGCCTGGGTTAAGGCACTGCAAGCAATGCTTTGACTCATCGCAGTGTTCGAATCCTGGGAGTCCGAAGCACCGTGGCCGATCCAGGCGGTAAAGTGAAACACGCCACACGTTCTGTTTCACCAGTTGCCTCAGCAAGTTCCTGGTAGGTCAACCCTTCCAGGAAGGCTATGTTGATGTCGAGGGAAGCAGTAATCGATTGCGTATTGCGCGCTGCCGTGCTCGCGAGTAGTCTCTGGCTTGACCGCCGCGCTGTACCCGAAAAGGCTTCCACGTCGATGGCTTCAAGGTCTATGAAGCCTCGAAGCCCAAGGCGAAACCTGATGGCACGCTCCATATCGCCCTTCTCGTTCTTCACAAACTTCCATGCTTGCACATACGTCGAAGTCATGACGCGTGACGCTTTAGATATGTCTTGCATTTTGAAACACTTGCTGTCAAATCATGTCTGGAGTTCGGTGTAGACGCCCCTCGAAAAGTTCTCGGGGCCCGCCCGGGCACCAGCCTTCGCGAGGAGGTCGTCTTCCTTGACGCCCACAGCTCGTTTTGCAGCGGCGGCAACGTATACTCGCATAGTGGTCACACGGTCGGCATCCAATCTCATATGCTCTTGCTCGGACAGGACTACCCCTGACATTTCTGTCGTAAAGCAGAACTTTAGATACTGTCCGGTTTCATTCGGGTCCAGTCCGTAACTGTAGTCTTCGGCAATGGAGCACAATGGGACGTGATACGTCTCCTCGATGTCGGAGTCGCGTGGGTGTCCCCACTTAGGCAGGTGTTTCCGCTGTTCCTCAGCTACAGTGATCCGCGCACTATGGTCTGGAACCATCTGCGTGGGCATCGTGAAAAGGTATTCTAGTGAAGTTGCCTCCAGCAGTTCCCTTTCACATTGTTGTTCTGTGTAGCACACGTCCATGGCGTGTGACTCGAGATCAGCCTCCGATTTCTCATAAATCGTAGGAAGCCGTCCATCCTCATGTGGCGGTTCGGCTTCTGAGGCTTCTCTAGCAGTTCCATCCAAGAGTCGGTGCATCCGCCAATTCCTCAAACCTTGTCATGTCCTGTTCAAAACCTCTTTGAGGTCTGGTGGACTTCAGGCACTGGGTAATTCTAGAATGTGCTGGTCCAGTTATGTCGTGAATGTTCAGTGCGGTGCCTTCTGGTTAATAGTAGTGAAATCCTGGATTCACATCGTTGTCATAGTGGGCCAATGTGCAACTGTCAGCGCAAGCAACCGGAGGTAGCTCATGGATATTCTTAGCGAACCTGACCGAAACTACGTTCTCGATGCGGAAAAGGTTTCTGATAAGGCACTGTAAAGCTAGATGTACATTGAGAAACAGACGGCTTGCACTTGTCATCTGGAGCATCCCCTTCTTGGTCGGTACATCGCCCAAAGTCATAGCGGGCCCCCCCGCAGGTAAACTGGTCCAACATCAACACTGTCCGTAGTGCGGTGTTGTCGGCGCCAATTTCTCTGGCTATTAACGCTTCAATATAGAGAGCGAATGTCGTGCATCGCCGTATTGTACCTGACCATCGCGATTTCCCACTCGAATGATGACTTGACCACTTTCGGGATAGTTCCTTACAGCTGGGAATGGGCCAGTCCAGCCTCCCCAGTCGTCCTTCGTGGTTGTGGGGCGATGATAATCTTAGCTACTGCTGTGGCCTGTGTGATAGCTTCAATGCGTACCTTGCGCATCGTCTGTTCACGAGAATGATCCGACGTTTCCGTCGGCTGCTCGTGGTCCAAGACAGGTAAGTCAGAGAGCATTGCTGGTTGCCTTCCAAACAGAGCGTTGCATGGAGACACCTCGCTATGGAAAGTGAACGCGCTGGCGGCAAACAATGCATCATGCAGTAGTCGTGTGAACACAAGAGGTATGTCTAGCCCGTTGAGTCCAGCTTCCATGCCATGAAGTAGATGGCGTAATATGCCATCTCTGGCCTCGATCGTCGTAGCGTGTTGTCCACGCGCACGTATCCTGAGTTCAGTGCCCTTTGCCTTAAGGGCTGCTTTCGCAATGTCGTTATTGAGTGCACCCTCTCCGTCGGAGTAGAGTACCTTCGCAAGTCCAAACTGCATCCGGCACTGATGATACGCGTCCAGGATACTTGTCATCGTCTTGTCTGGTATCTCCATCCCAGTAGCATATCGAATGCAACAATCGATGGCATGGAATATATTGTGTTCTTGTTTCTAGAACATCAGGTCACACTCCACTTCTTCGTTGAATTTGCCAGGCAGTGCAGTAGATGGCATAACCGCATGCCCAGGCTTGCCCCAAGCCCTGCACTCCCGACATGCGTTGCAGACACCTTTAACCAGGTTGAGTCTGACGCTGTCCAGACCTACCTTGGTTAAGATGAGTCTCATCTTAGGTTCGTTCGCATGGAACCAACGGAAGTGTAGCTTCCGCAGCTCGCGCGTTACAACGCTAGGGTCAAGGCTTCATAAATTCTGTAGACTGATTTGTACATCGAACCGTGACCAGTCTGTAAGTCATGGTCGCGCAGGAGGGCTACCCGCTGGTGGCGGAGGCGGTGCATCCCCACCTTGCTGTCGGCCACGTCTGACTCTAACCTGTGGCAGTCGGAGGTGGTCATCCGAACTCCCAGCTCCACTCGAGGCAGGTTGCCCTGCAGCAGGTTCAGCAGCATGTCTGCCTACTGAAATATCGTGGTTGCTAGCACCCGCTGTAGGTCCAGCTCTAGAGCCGGGTCTTCGTGCTCGTAGCCGCGTAAGTGGTGGTGCGGCTGGCGCCTCGGGTGGTGGCGCTGCTGGTTCAGCAGGAGCCGGTGGTTCAGGTCCTGCTGCTGGCTCGGCAGGAGCCGGTGGTGCCTGGTTTGGTAAACTTGCATTTGCCAGGTGCCCGTACATGTCCAAGCTTGTTCTGGCCGCAGTTCTTCTTGCAGCTCGGACATTCCCAACGATAGTCTTCTTTATCATACCACCTGCAATGCTTGGGATTTCTGTCATGCGAGGGAGAGCGCATGTTAACATTGTCCGCGCGCGCAGGAAATCCGAGCCCTCCCGAAGGCGATCTCGTGATCGAGCCGTCGGGCTGCCGAGGGATAGTCGGATCGCCCAAATCACAACCCCTCACGTTGGTAACTAATACGGTGGAAGGATACGGGTGACCATGGAAGGGATTACGGTTTACCTGGAAAAGATCATCGTGTGCGGTCTGAACTGCATCGACACAGAAGGACTGCATCTTTGAAGTATAATGTGCAGCCATGGGCAGTTCTCTGTTGCATACCGACGCATGTTGATGATGACCAGCACATCGTCTTCGTTCGAAAACGGTAAGTAGAAGGCGGCGGTTGGCCATGATCTCGGTCGGTTTTTCGTATCAATACCCCATGGGAATCGCGTAAGCCAGTAGTGCACTGGCCCATTTTCATATTGCAAGTGCCCTTGCACTTGGCCAATGTAGTCCATGGTGGTATCTGATCCACCCAAGTACCCACTGGTTGTTGTCGTAAATAAAAACCGCCGAAGATCGTTATGTCGTATAGCAACCTTACCACAGAACTTGATATGCGGCTGATCTTCTCTGTGGCGTTCAGAGTTGACCTGGGAGTTGAAATATGAAGGTAGCCCAGTCGTTCTGCAATTGGGTTGTAGTATGACAATATTAACGAAGCAAACGTCTAGATAGTGCATCACTGCATCCTGGACAACCTCGTTTCCAAGGTCAACAAAAGAACGTTTGTCTGGGTTCCCCCTGAAGACAAACCTCGGCTGAATGCAAGCTGGGATATACCTCCACCTCCTCCACGCAATTCCAACATGTCCACCTGGTTGTGACGAACATAACGTGGGGTGGGGATTATGCAGAATACATTTGCATAGGATTCAGCAGGTAGCCCACAAGTAATGCGATGAAGGTTTCCTCTCCATCGTCGCTTTCCGTGTCGGAGTCAAGGGGCACGTCGGTGTAGTACGTGTTACATCCGAGACCATTAAGGTCATCTCCGCAGTCGTCGTTGCCTTCATCGACAATCTTGGGTATCTTGCGTGGTTTGATGCCCGCTAATTTGTATGCTTTCTGTTTTTCCCGGAAAGGGCGCGGGCCCAGGGTTCTCTTTTCGTAGGTTAACCCCCCGGCCCCCCTGCGACTTGGGCCGGCGAAATTATTCTGCGATAAATTACGTGCGGGAGTAGGGCCGGCGAATTGAAATTTGAGGATGTCTCGAGCGAAACGCTTGCTTTTCAGAATTTGTTGAGGATGTCTCGAGCGAAACGCTTGTTTTGTGTTATAGATTGTCCTCTCCTGGGGACCTGAATTCTGAGGATCTCTCAAGGGGATTGCTTGTTTTCACGTGCCCAGGTCTTCAGGATGTCTCGAGCGAGACGCTTGGTTTCACGCCTCCAGGTGGCCCAGACAGATGTCTCGCATGAGGATTTGTTGAGGATGTCTCGAACCAGAGGCTTGTTTTCACGTGTCCAGGTCGCCCAGGCGGATGTCTAGCATGAGCATGTGTTGAGGATGTCTCGAACGAGACGCTTGTTTGCACGTGTCCAGGTTGCCCAGGCGGATGTCTAGCATGAGGATGTGCTGACAACGTCTTGAGCGAAACGCGTGTTTTCACGTGTCCAGGTCGCCCAGGCACAGCACAGCCCTCGGCACGGTACATCAATATCGATACCCTTAGCATTGCAGCCTGGCATGTTGCCTGGCACGTTCCGCGGAGCGTCCCGTGGCGAGTCCCCCATTGCACGTCGCGCGGTGCACGTCATTGGCACGTTCCGTAGCGCGTCCCCTTGGCACGTCCCGCGGTGCGTGCCCATGGCACGTCCCCTGGCACGTCGCCTGGCGCGTCCCTTGGGACGTTCCGCGGCGCGTCCTCTTGGCATGTTCCCTCTGTCGATTAGTTCTGGGGCAGCTACCATCTGCTCAGGCAGCTCGAGCTTACGATCCAGATCAGTTCGGTGAGGACTCGGATGCCAGGGAGGACTCGATCCACAACGCTATATAGAGCACAATCGCGGCATGGCACATCGCAGTTCAGCACGGCCCAGCACAGCACAGCCGTCGGCACGGTACATCAAGATCGATACACTCAATTATGCACCTGGGCACGTTCCTTGGCGCGTTCCGTGGCGAGTCCACCTGGCACGTCGCGCGGCGCGTCCCCTGTCACGTCCCTCGGCACGTCCATTGGCACGTTCCGTAGCGCGTCCCCTTGGCACGTCCCGCGGTGCGTGCCCATGGCACGTCCCCTGGCACGTCGCCTGGCGCGTCCCTTGGGACGTTCCGCGGCGCGTCCTCCTGGCATGTTCCCTCTGTCGATTAGTTCTGGGGCAGCTACCATCTGCTCAGGCAGCTCGAGCTTACGCTCCAGATCAGTTCGGTGAGGACTCGGATTCCAGGGAGGACTCGATCCACAACGCTATGAAAAAGAGCACAATCGCGGCATGGCACATCGCAGTTCAGCACGGCGTAGCACAGCACAGCCCTCGGCACAGTACATCATCATCGATACATTCAGCATTGCATGTGCCCGTCGCCCAATCAGGTGTCTTTGAAATGTTGCAATGCCTTACATTTCTATATTCCTTTCCGGGTTCGTGGGTCGATCATGTTCTTGTTGTTTTATTCGGGCATCGGTCGGTAGTGATGTCCGCTGTTCAGTCTGCTGCTCAGCATCAGATGAACTGAGCGTCGGGCATTCGGGAACAGCGGGGAGCACGCGGCCCCACTTCATCGAAGGAAGAGGGAGACGATCGTCATCGACGAACGCAACTCGCATTGGACGCGGACGTGTCCCCGTGTCCGATGAGAGCCGGTTCTGGCTGCTCCCAGTACGAATGCTGGTTACACCACGGCGCATTGCAATTGCACCCGATAGGATGGTCTTGGATCCCGATGTCTTGCATGATCTGATTGTCGCCCAGGTTCATCGTTACCCGTCTGACGACATGGTCCAATTCAGGGCCATTCTTCGGAGACTGAACGTAAGTGTGAAATCATTTAGCTCCATGGCCATGCCAGTCCAATTCATGCTCAGTGAGTTGGGCAGGTTCCCCTGCTGTTCGGCACGTGCACCTCCGCAAGATGGTCGGGATGCGCGCGCAGGTAATTGCCACTTGCAGATATGATCCGCTGGGCAACTTACTAGAACGGTCGCATTTCCGACCGATATGGCAGCATCGCATACGCATGGCCTGCAAGTCGAGATCTTCAATGGCGTCACGTATAGGACCCTGATTCAAGAAGTAACCTGGCGGTCCCACAAGTACAATAGACATGCGTAGAGCCCGAGCCTTCGTTATTTTGGATGCGTTGATAATGTGGCCCTGCCCGCTTTCCGGGCAATCTAACGCACCTGTCAGCAGGCGTTGCCACGCACAACAGTTGGTAATCTCCCGAGAGTGGAGCACCCGAATAGCGTGCACCAGTAGAGGTCATAGTTTCTGCATGTGTAATACAGTCACACATATAGCCACGAGAACGGAGTTCAGCGCAAGCTGTCCGCATGTCCTCAATGACAGGTGCACGAGAATGAGAACGAAGTGATGCACTATTTTTCTTCAGCGGCCACACAGCTGGGCCCACCCCTATCCGCGGCAGCCGAACAAACGGGCTTGCCACTGCCCCTGGCGCGCACAGCCGGCGCCTGAGAAAAGAATGCAGGTTCCCCCGCACTTGATGACAGCACCTGAATGTTCGGCCTGTCGGAGCAAGCGCGGGTGGCCGTGGCGCGCGCCTGCCCCCGTCACTCATTTGGTGATGGGGGCGCCCAAATGCCCGTGCCATGCTGCGCTGCAGAGCCGGTGCTCAAACTAAAAATATCAAACTTCTCAGCGGCATCATCCACTTCCGCAGGTGTCCCTGCCTGTGCGTTGGGCGGCGTCCACTTATTGCCCCCCTCGTAGATGGCCTGATATACCTTCGCCTGCAAGTGGCGAAAAGCGAAGTCCTGATCGGCCAAGGTGGGATTCGCCCCGGAAGACGCATTCCTGCGATGCCAGGTCTTCAGGGTGCTATTCACCAAAGACTGGATCGTATAAGCGAACGTCTCCTCGTTGATGGAGGAGCTGATGCCCTTGGTATCCTGTGACATCATATATGTATGGGCGTCGCTCATAGCAGGTGCCCCCGCGGCTGGCTCTGCGTCAGATGCCTATTTTGACAAGTAGCGGGTCATCCTCGCATTGAGGTTTGACCGCAACAGTAATTGACGTCGACCTTTTATCTTCAGTTGCGGCCCCGTACTCGTCAACCTCGAGTGCCAGATGTCCAGGAGGCGTTTTCATCAAATCAAATACTCTGGCGCCTTTTCCAAGTAGAAGCTTGTACATCTCAGAGCCAGGGATGATCACCTTCTCGTACCTCTGCTCCAGGACAGGATAGTCCTCATATTAGACATACTCCTCTGACCCAGAATAGCAAGGAGATTTCCCCCTGAACCCTCAGCCACGTTTGCTGAGTAAGTATCAAGTCTCGGCACAGCAGGTGCCCCCGCCGGGCCCCCCTTTCCCCGCGCGCAATGCTGCAGCGCAAGAACTTATCACATACCGCGGTACCATGTCCCACTCCCGACACGTAGGGCCTCTTCGCCCCGTTCAGCTTCTTGGTGGCGCGTCCGCGGGAACGGGATACCTGTTCGAATGTCTGTGCCGTTTCTAGACCAACGATGTTGATGTTGCTGCCGATGTCCAATAGGATGGTCAGCATTGCATTTACCATGGCCACGCTGTTTGCTGCCAGATCCAGTTCATGTCGCTCTCCGAATAGTCCTGGCACTTCAGAATGCGTCGTGCCACACATGCCCATGCGGCGCCTCTGCTCCAACACCCGTCCATTCCTTGACAGAGACGTACTCGCGGGCCTCCTCTTCCGTAACGGGTTCTTCTCCAAAATGCAGGCCGTAGCATACTCGTCATACGTGCATGGGCGCGATGCAGATGTGGTCGGCATGTTCATGAACGTATCCTCGTCAGCACGCATGCCCATCTGACCATCTGTGGTCACCATTAACACAGCGTGTAGCATGTCGCGCTCGGATATCGCACTGATGCCACTGCCCACGCTCACCGGGCTCTCCGTCCTGCGCTGGCTGCGCGGACGGGTGTCTCGCCCGTATGGCATGTTGGCATGTGGGGACTGAAGCCACTGAGAGCTCCTGTCGGTGGCTCGCTCCGTACGCCTCAGCCACGCGTCGCTGGCCGGCAACGCGGCAGGTCCGGTTGCAGCAGGTGCCCCTGCATTATTGGCGGCTTCCGCTATTAAGGGCATGGGCGCATCCACAGCAGGCACGATGGCTTCCGTCGACTGCCCCACGTTGGATGATGAAGCAGGTTGCCCCGCTGGTGTAGTGGGGTCTGCCGGGCAATTCATCATCATCGCCGTAACGCGGTTGAGCCCTTCGCGAAGGTCCCTGAGTTCGTTAGCCCCTTGGAGCATCTCCCCATGACGATTTAGTGCATCCTGATCTCCAGCAAGGGCATAATGAAACTCAGCTGTGATTAGACCGACGACCCTGCAAATGGCGCTGGGTGCCTCAGTTGCCGCACCTCCCACATTGCCAGCCAGCTGTCTGTCTACATACGCGTCTGGCGCTGCAGAGTGGTTTCACCAATCTCGTACTGAATTGGTGGGATCGACGACGGCTGCATGGCTGAAAGTGCTGCCGGATTATATGCAGGTGTCCCCGCTATGGTTGGAACGGCAGGTGGCCCCGCACGGCCCAGCATCCTATTTGCCCGACGCTCATGGTTGCGACGCTGGCGGGCCGATTGCATCGAAAGGTTGGCCTGCTGCGCCTCGTGAGTGGCTAGAATACCTGGGCGCAGCTCCCCCATGGATGATGGCACTACCAGGCCTGGGGCCTGCTGTTGCACATCAGAGTCCATAGGGGTAGCCAAATATCCATAGTGTGGAATCTGGCCTGGCACACCTGACGCGTGACCAGAGCCGCGCGTCAACTGAGACTGGTAGAAATCGTCGTCCGTCGCTCGTACAAACGGGTTCCCCGGCTGCGTCCCCACACGAGGATTACCATTTACCTGAGCATGGTAGTCAGGATACAACGGGAAGTCCATCGGCGGTGCCGTAGGGCGTTCTGCAGCTGTCGGTCGCATGTCGGGTGACTGAAAAATGCTGGCACGCATCCATACCGATTGGGGTCGTCCAGTGATGGGCGTGGCTCTGGGACATACTCCCAAGGCGGCGTCCAGCTGGCGCTAGGGAGGTCGGTGCCATCCCTACGCATACTCTGTGCGGCTTCGCGCATCTGCCGGTACATCCACTCTTGCTGACCAACTATGCTCTCGGCCCTTTGTGCAGCGTGGTGATCAGCAAAAGCAGGTTGCCCCGCATGTGGACGCGGCGATGCAAATGGCGATGTCGCCTGTGAGGCCTGGTAGAGCTGCGGGTCCATGCGAAAGCTTTGGAGCCTTGCCTGCAGGCTACTGGTGCTCCCAGCACTCTGTGGAGTCCCAAATGGAGTTGCGGCTCTGCTCATATGTGCGGACGACGCAGGTTGCCCTGCAGGTACTGGCAGCTGCTGCATCTGAGCACGCCACGGATCGCTGGCGCACAGCAAGTCGGCGGGAGTAATTCCACTCGAAGTCATACCTGTCACGTCCTCACTTTGGGCCTTAATCCATGATCCGTCAGATCCTCCTGCAGGTGCCCCCGCTTGATACATGTCTTGCAGCGTGAACGCTGTAGAGAACTCGACCCCCTGGGTGGGCGTCGGTTCGGGGCACTTCAAATTGCACGGGGTCTTTGGGACGAACCAATCTTTCAACGATGATGCATCACGTCGAAAGTCGCACGTGTCTTCGATAGAAAGATCACTGCACAGATACTGCTGCTTGTTGCCCCACAGGCACAAGGGATTAATCCATACGTGTCCCACGCGGTTGCACCTGCAATGGTCGCTGGGCAGAATACCTATAAGCTGGCCGTTCCGGACTGCTGACATTATGATATCATTTGCTGAGCGCCAAATCGACATATCATCCGAAGCAGTTTCTTCAAGCTAACCATCACCAATGCCTCGGAGTCAACACGCAGCCGGACTGGATTCTGCTGTCGCCCGGTAAATACGCGCAAGCATGAACAAACTGTCTGCCCTTTTTCCTGATGGTGTCGTCGGCACGGCATTACAGCCCGATGCTGAGGACATTCGGGATGTTTTCCCACTGGGTACCATGAATAAAATAGCAAGGCGCACCTGGAAACATTTAGTCTGTGATTCTCCTATAGAATGATTCCCGGCATTTATCCCAGGACCGCTGCGTCCATTACTTGGGCGGACGAAATATGTCTCGTGCGCCTGATTAGCGCACTGGCATTTCTTGACCTGTAGCCTGTTTTTTCTGCATCCCAGTGTTGTCGACCATGCCAATCAAGTCCAGCACAGTCAATGCTTGGCACGCCCAGTGGCGGTTCTTGAGCCGCCAGCGCACAGTCTCCAGGTGTTTGTGACGATGACGATCATATCCTTCAGGTGGCCGATGGCTGATCAGCTCTGAAAGCTTAACCCATCCATCGAAGTCATCGAAAAACGATACTGCTCGCAGAAACCTACCAGAGAGATAGTTGTCATGAAATGGATTGCGGCGAAGAGCAGTCGTGAGCCACTCTGAGTAGTGGCGCTAATCCTCACGGTCAACCTTGGGCCTCTAATGTTCTCTGCGTTAAGGATCCCAATCACGTCGTCCTTCTTCGAATGGCACGTGAGCGCTGGGCGATTGCGCAAAATATGACGCACCATCTGGCGCGCATGAGCGCCCCTGCCGGCAAGGACGGCGGCGCCCTGAATGTCGCCTTGGACCACAATGCATCGCTCAGACCCGTCGCCAAATTGAGGGTGGCATGCTGGGCTGATCCCCATACGATTGCAAGTGCGTAAACAGCCCCAAGAATCTCGGCATTCGACGGGCATTTCCAAAGTAAGAGCAGGTTGCCCTGCAGAACTCTGAGCAGGTTGCTCCGCTGAACTCTGAGCTGTCGCCGATGCTGCGGGCGCACGAGCGCCTGCCGATGATGAGGAAGCGCCCGCTGTTCCCCAAGGCGTCCGAGGAGTCCTTGGCGGGGCGAAGATGTCGAATTTCTGGCATTTCTTCTCCTTGCTCTTGTAGCACTCGGCTGTCTTACATTTGGGGGCTGCCCCTGATGCCTCTGACGTGGTCTCCAATAATTTCACGTCGGCACCACGCCGCGTTGAAGAGGCATCCCTTGATGATCCCTCCAGCGTCGGCCCTGCGCGCCCGACCCGGCGTAGGGCCGCGACGCGGCGCAGGGCCCTTCGGAGTCGGAGTGCTGGTGCCCTGAAACGCAGCTGCTGCGGCAGCCACTGCTGGTCCTCTCGATCGACCTTGTTCAGCGGGTTGCCCCGCAGGTCGTTGCCGCTTGCTGTCTCCAGGGTTGGGGTCATCTGGGCTCTTCCTCCCCTTCTGCACGGGCGGTGGTCTGAGCTGATCAGGTCCGAGCGACTTAGACGGACTCGACGAATCCGAAGATGGAGCAATATCAATCGGCGGATCTGTCTTCGGCTTGGGAGCTGCCTTAGCCGTTGCCCCCGCAGGTATCCATGGCCCATGGCGCACGGGATCCCTGTCAAGCTTCAGGTCTTTACCATCTGGCGCTTTGAGTGCCAGATAATTGATTGTGGCCATCTTCTTCCCGGCCAAGCAATACTTGGTAGAGCTGGGCCTCTGTTCTATTCCGGTCTTTACCCAGCCTGCTCCTCTAGCGCGGTAGGCAATCCGTCTTTCAGGAGAAAGATGCATTTCTGCTGCGACGGCGCACTCAGGATCGATGGGGGCGCCCGCATCGCACGCGACCTCCGTGACAGTGGAGTTGTCCGAGGCGCACCCTTCGGGAGCTGCTTCCGCGGGGTCTACCTCTTCGACCATCGCATCACCTTCATCTTCATCAGCCTCCTGTTGATCATCTTCTTCTGATTTATACGGGGCGGGTTTTCTCGCGCGCCAGTCGCGATTAAACTGTTCAAATGATGAAGGGGTGAAAGGTGCTTCCAGATCTTAATAGATTCGAACATTTCGCTGACTGCAAGTGACTCTTAGTCGTTGTTTGTCAACTGCTCCTCATATGGCGCTGCATTAGGATCGGCACAGCAACCCCGACCATCACCATGAGACCAAACCCACGGTGCCCTCCTGAAGTTCGGGCTTCTTGATGGGCGCCCCACGGGGCAGCCGAGCCCGCGGTCGGCGCATTCGGGGCATGCGCAACAAACGCCCCTGCAAAGCTTCGTTTCCTCGACGATAGCTCTCTCGAGGTCGCGCTTAACAAGCTGGTCTTGTGTTCTGACAGGCCCTGCCCTCGTTGAGCGAACGATCTCGCCGACTTCATCTCGTCTAACATTGCGTCGAGAATACCAGCGACGAATCCGGTGCTCAGCCCGCCCCTTGTTCAACCAAGATTGCATCTTACATGGGCGCATGTTACTGACGAGCCAATACAGCATCCGCGCAGCCAACAAGGCGCCGCACTCCGCCCTCTGGATATTATTCTCGCGGCTGATCCCCTTGAGGCGGGCGTCCCCGCAGACGCTCCCTCCTCGCGGGAGCGCCGGGTCTATTGGCCCGCCATGGAGGGGCCTTTGGACCCCCCGCATCAGGAGGATGAGGGCGCCGAAGGCCGCTAGAGCGAGCGCCACTGGAACGCGCGCGCGCGGTCGGGCGAGCGACCGGGGATCCGACCGCGGCGTGCCAGACAACCATTATCTCCCCACTCTTCGTCATCATCGTCGGCGCGATACTTCTCCCTCCAGACCTGGCGGTTTGCCGATCGCTCCCGGCGGGCCATGGAGCGGTCCGAAGCTACAAATGCGCATTGCAATCCTTCACTATGGCCAAGCTCACATTGAATGCGCTCAGACAGATCACTAACGTCTCGCGGGTTTCCCCGCAAAGGGCCATCATCACTCAATTCCATGTTTGTGGGATTGCCAATGACCCGACGATAAAGCATCAATTGAATTTCCTCTTCCGTCGCAGGAATAATGGCTGCTGAAACCGCGGGTGCCCCCGCCATTTCGGCATCTCCTTCGGCGGGCATGTGGAAATTCTCGATAAATACCATATCTGCAGGCTGCCCCGCGATGGGCATGCCCTGCCAGTCTGCCAGATTAGTATCACTGTGGCCAGTGAATAAATACCTCCTCGAACAGCTCGCCGGCGCAATTCTCGCGGGACATACTGGCACTCAAATATCCGGCAGCCATGAAGTTCACAACTGCGGCTGCGCTATCGGCAGGGTCGGCCAAAAGTGACCCCCAGTCAACATACTGTATATCTGATCAGTTTGGGCCAAATGCATCGACGGACCTCTGCCTCCCCCATCGCCCTGAAAGCATTCGCGGCGAAAGTGCTGTGTACTATGGCATATGTCGCACTCCACAGTTTTGTCATTGGAATCCTTCGGGTTTCCCCGACGCCCCTCGCCTTTGCCCGATGTATGCCTGCGATTCCTGCCTGCGCCTCAAAGTATCTCTTCATATTGTGGCCCGGTAAGGGATGCTAGGAAAGCTAATATGCCTCTACCATGCAATCGCTGACGCTTACCTTTACCCCTACCTCGACCCTTGCCTTTTTGCCCTTGAGTGTTCGTCGTGCGTTACGCCGCGCCGCACGGACTGGCATCTTCATGAATCGCCTCCATCTGCGCTTATGTTTCTGGTATCCAGAGAATAATAACCATTGCGCCTGTTGCTCTTGAGTGGGGTATGTAGGCATATCGGAGCAGTCAAGGTCTGTGGCCTCGTCGTCCGAAGACACATCGGCGTCGGTGCTGGAGTCGAAGTCGGACTCGGCAGGTTGCCCCGCTGAGCCCATTAGGGTTAGGGCCTGCGCAGGGGATACCGCGTCGGGCGGCCCCCGAAGCCTGTCCCGGGGATCTTGCGACCCCGAGGCCGATCCACCATTCTGAGCCAGTAACGTAATGGTCTCAGTTGGTTGTGGATCATCATTCCAGACGATATTAGCAAGTTGCCTTGCGTATGCCTCAACGTCGAAGGTCTCGGCTCGATGACCGTGACTGGAAATACCACCAATATTGCCAGGGGTTCTCTCGGCAATGCGTGCGTATGATCTCATGCGTTCGAGTAGAGCGTCAAACTGTTGCTGGTATCTCGGCATGTGGTGGTTTGGTGGCTGCAGGAGCTCCTGTGCACGCGATGTCCCCACTCCAAGTGCTCTGAATCAAAAAACCGTTAAGATTTGGAAGTTGGGAATGTTGTGCCGCTTCAGCTTCACAGCGGGCTATTTCGAAGCGTGCCAACGTCTGGTCGATTCGTTCTCCCGCATGGACTCGGAAGTCAATGGGAGCTGTACCAGAGTTGAGTTGGCGTTCCTCTTCTGAGTTCTCGAACTTCGTGCTTAAGAGGAACATGATGTAGGTGACGCCGTCGGTATGGCGGCCACGTATGTTAACGCCAAAGTTGATAACTGCTGGGGGGGCTCTCATGGCTATGGTCCGCGCGAGGCCTCCCAAGCCTTGCTGCAGGGCTGCAGCTTGTTGGGAGGGCATCATGTTGCCTGTGGTCATATTGATCCAGGCGCGTACCTCGCGGACGAATTCGCGGAAACGTACCTGACCGGCCGGGTCCCAGTGAGGGCCGGTCGTTCTTGTGTCGTCTCCGCCCCGCAGATGTCCTACCGCACACCCGATAGCGACGCATCGGAGCCCAAAGATAGTAACACCAATCCAATGGCCGCGCAGGTCGTAGTCGGATGTAGTCGGTTAGGACTTCCGATATGTGGTTGTAAGACTGCGCGGGGATGGAGGCGGCACCGTATCGTATCGCATGTTTCCATGCATCATGTCTTCGAAGAAATTTCCCAGTCGAGTAAGTGGGTGGACTTCAGGAGTGAAGTAGCGCAGGGATGTAGGACGAAAGTAAGAGGCCTCCGCGTAAGCAGAGGTGTCACTGCAAGTGTCCTTGCGAGACTGCGTAGTTCTATACATTCCTCCGCGCAAACCCACTGCACCCTAGGTTCCTTGGTTCCTTGGTTCCTTGGTCTTGGATCCTTGGTCGTTGCTCTTGGCTCCATGCTGCCTCGCCACGGAGTGCCAAACAATGCCAAGCACTGCCAAGCGATGCCAAGCAATGCCAAGCAATGCGACAATCCATGCCAAGCAATGCGCCCATGCAATAGGAAACTGTCCCTGCATTGGAATCACAACGGGGTCATTCAACCAACTTGTGACTATACATTGCGAGGCCCAATGCTCCAGTGGTCTGCGTCATCATAAGGCAACCACCGTACACCACATGACAGCTCTGCGCGCACCGCCGACGCACGCCGTTGCACACGATAAACCCGCTGTTGTTGTACACCACGGCGGAACACGCGAAGACCTCAAGGCCTGTCTAAGAACACCGACATGGGCCTGTGTAGTTACGCGGCAGCGCGCTCCGCAAACCTGCGTGCACTTTATGGCTACGTGCACACACGCGCACCGGCATCCGCGCGACAGCGCGTGTGACTAAGGCGCATGATGAATCCAGCATCCA
>CAUYUJ010014614.1:236597-261597 GCA_963575745.1 Prorocentrum cordatum
CGTGGGCACAATGCCAGCTATTCAGATGAGTTTGGTCAGACTAGGGTGGCAGGTGGCACATGGACGGTTCTATGTCCCTGCGTGATTATCGCGTCTACGTCATCCCTGATGGCAATTCGGTGCCTGCTCTGATTAAGATGTTGGTAAAAGGCTGGTATTTCAGGATGCTGGAGAGGGTGTAGGCTGAGAAGCGGGGTGTGTTGCCTCGCATCTGCTATGACGTTCTCCGCGAAGCGCTGCATGGCCAAACATACAAGGCCCTCCAAATGCCCGCATCAGGGCTCTTGCTATGGAAGCTTTCTTCACAAGCCACAGGGCCCATCGTCTGGGGTATATGATCGATGGTTGCTGTCCGTTCTGTCGAATTCTCGACACCGTCTTCCACTGGCTCTAGGTCTGCCAGCACGAGACTGTTGCCGATCACAAATCCGACTTGCTTGATCCGTAGACTATCGCTGCAGCCCTTGAAGCGAAGGACGCGGAAAACACCAGCGAGGTCTTTTTGTTGATACCTGGGGCGTTTCGCCATTCCGCCGACGTTATCCTCGTCCCTGCTCCGAGTCGGATGATAATCCATGCCTTGTGCGTCAACGTCAAGATATTCTCCATCCTGCACGCGGCACCCCGACAGGGAGCTCTTTAGGACTTCCTGCAGCGTCGTGAAGGTTGATTCGAGGGTGATACGGTTGCTGAGTTTCAGGCTCCGATTTGGAACCCGTAGCAACAGTCGCTTCGGTCAGCAGGGTTCAGTTGCTTTACGTAGGCCCCTGTGCTCAGCTCGGCAGAGTGCACGGTGTGTTGTGATTGCAGCAATGTGGTAGTCAAGCCTGTCATCCCGAAGTGGAGCAGTTGTCTGGCAAGCGTGTGCATACTGGGGTCTTCTTGTGGCACGTTCACGGTCAAAGCTGTAACCCTCCGCCGTCCTGCGTCCAAATCGCCGCCAACCGTGAAACCGATCAGGACGGGACCGATGCAGAGGAGCGCTGGCGACGGTTGGGCAATCATCACGCTGATGTCTCAGCTGAGCTGGCCACGGCCATGCATCCCTCGGACCCTGTGCTGCTGGGGGCAAATGGCAAGCTGGACGAAAAATCCCGTCAGACGATCCGTCTCGCGGCGAGTGACTTGCACCTGTGGCCAGATGTGGACCTGTCGACGGCTGAGGGAGTGCAATACGCTCCAGCCTCGGCCACCGCTCTTGGCCACGTGTGGGTTTGATGGAGGGGAATCTGGAGGTGCGGCCACTGCTTGCGAGGTCGTCGTACTCTTGTGATGCCACGTCCAAGCTCCTGCTCCAAAGACTCGTCTCTGCACGCGTCTCACCAGCATGTGCTTGAGCATCATAGCATAGCCGCCCCCTGCTCTGATGACTCCTCCCTCTGCATCTGTACTAGGTGCAAGTGCTGCTGTAGCGGTGGTCAGGCTAAGGGCCTTGGCACGAAGTGTGCGTCCCCTCGCCCCCCTGGCCGGGCTGCAAAATGCAGATGGGGCTATCTCTGCAAGGGCCTGCATCCAAACTGTAAGGCTTAAAGTTCAAGCAGCGTGGTGCTGGCGTCAGGGTAGGCGCCGAGCGTTTGATCGGGTGTTTAATCCTGGTTTGCCCGTTGCTGCCGACGAGTTGCCTGTCAGTTGTTCGGCCCCTCACCCTCATGACCATGTGGTGGTTGAGGCCCCCCACTGCCAGTCATCGGTCGAGGGTCAGACGAGGGAGCCCCGACAGGTGCTGCCCAGCTAAGGCGTGTGTGTGTGTGTGTGTGTGTGCGTGCGTGCGTGTGTCTGTGCGTGTGTGTGTGGTGCGTGTATTGTGTATTGCGTGTTGTGCGGTGTGTGTGTGTTGTGTTGTGTGTTGTGTGCCGTGTGGTGTGTGTTGCGTAATGTGTCTGTGTTTTGTGTGTTGTGTGTTGCGTGTTGTTGTGTGTTGTGTGTTGTGTGGTGTGCTGTGTGCTGTGTGTTTGTGCGTTGTGTGTTGTACGTTGTGCGTTGTGCGTTGTGCGTTGTGCTGTGCTGTGTGCGGTGTACAACGTGCTGTGTGCTGTGTGCTCTGTGCTGAGTGATGTGTGGTTTGAAATGTGTCTTGCGTGTTGTGTGTGGTGTGAAGTTTGGGTTGTGTGTTGTGTGTTGTGGGTTGTGTTGTGTTGCGTGTTGCGTATTTCGTGCAGTGAGTTGCGAGGTGTGTATTGTGTGTTGTACGTTGTGCGTTGTGCGTTGTGCTGTGCTGTGTGCGGTGTACAACGTGCTGTGTGATGTGTGCGCTGTGCTGTGTGATGTGTGGTTTGGAATGTGTCGTGTGTGTTGTGTGTGGTGTGTGGTCTGTGTTGTGTGTTGTGTGTTGTGTTGTGTGTTGTGTGTTGCGTGTTTCGTGCTGTGCGCTGCGGGTTGTGTGTTGTGTGTTGTGTTGTGTGTTGTGTGTTGTGTGTGTTGTGCGTTGCGTGCTGTTTTGTGTGCGTGTGTTGTGTGTTGTGTGTTGTGTGTTGTGCGTTGTGTGTTGTGTGTCGTGTGTTGTGTGTTATGTGCCGCGTGCGGTGTGTGTTTTGTGTTGTATGTTGTGTGTTGCGTGGATTGCGGTGTGCGTTGTGCGTTGTGCATTGTGCTCTGTGTGTTGTGTGCTGTGTGTTGTGTGCTGTGTTGTGTCGTGTGCTGTGTGTTGTGTCTTGTGAGTTGTGTGCTTTGTGTTGTGTGATGTGTTGTGTTGTGTGTCTTGTGTGTTGTGAGTTGTGTGTGTGTGTTGGGAGTTGTGTTTTGTGTGTGCGTGCGTGTGTGTGTGCGTGTGTGTGTGTGCGGGTGTGTGTGTGCGTGTGTGTGTGTGCGTGTGTGCGTGTGTGCGTGTGTGAGTGTACGTATGTGCGTGTGTGAGTGCGTATTGTGTGTTGTGTGTTGTGTGTTGTGTGTTGTGTTGTGTGTGTGCGAGTGCGCACGCTGCCCTCGCCCTCGAGGAGGACGACGCCCCTCTCATGCCTGCCGTCGGAGAACAATCCGACGAATCGGACCATCAGACATCTAGCGGCCTCTGAGGACACGCTCTGTCAGGAGCTGGGCGTGGAACTCATTCAAAACCCTCCTCCTCCTCCTCTTCCTCCTCCTCCTCCTCGACCCTCGACCCTCGACATTCGACCCCCGACCCTCGCTGATGTGGCCGGGGTCGGGGCGATCCGCGACACGATGCGCAGCCGCGCGGCCGTGGCGGGCACGAGGGCCAGCGCGCAGAACAGCGACACCTCGAGCGCAGGCCTCCCCACGGCAGCGGCGGGAGGCTCGAGGTCCTCTCTCTACCTCCTGCTGACTCTCTCTCTCTCCCTCTCTGTCTCTCGCTCTCTTGCTCTCTCTCTCTCTCTCTCTCTCTCTCTCTCTCTCGCTGACTCTCTCTCTCTCTCTCCCTCTCTCTCTCTCTCTCTCTCTCTCTTTCTCTCTCTCTTTCTCTCTATATATATGTATATATATATATATATAAATATATATATATATATATATATATATGCTCGGTCCCCCCCCCCCCAGCGACCCCCCAAAACGCCCAAAACACGAAGCCGCGGTCTTGAGATGCTGGCACCGAACAGCCGCAGACACATGGTCTGTCACAGCGGGCTGTGACCCGAGAAGTATTCCTCCTCATCTTACTCTCCATCATCCTCCCCCTCCTCTTCCATGGACATCGCCAAAGGAGAAGACCCCAACACAGACGCTGCGACTGACAAGCCTGTCATCTGGGAGCAATGGGGCGGCATGGTTCAACGCGGCGACCAGAAATCCCTCGTCTTGTTCAAGCTGGACCCAGCGAAGACAAAGAGGCGGGCGCCAGGCCCAGGCCCGATCCGCAAGCGCGATTGGAAGCCTCTGGCCTACAAGTGGGTCCACAAGCGCAACATCATACTGCACACGGACGGGGCCAGGAGTTATAAGCTGAAGCTCGAAGGGGTCAAGCATGATTGGGTTGTCCACGCCAAGAAGCGCGTCATGGTCACGGGTAAGTGGGTGTGGATCAAGCCTAAGTTCACCTAGATCACCCACCACGATGTTCCAGATGACAGCAAGCCCAACAAGACCAAGCGCGTTTGGGTTAAAGCTGGCACCCAGATCATCGACCGCATCTGGGGCGAGCTGCGGAAACACTTAGGGAATAAGAAGACAGTGAACACCAAGGCGCTGACCAACAAGATCCGCTCCTACCAGTGGTTGTACTGGCACAGGGGCGAGGATTTGTGGCTGGCAACAGGGAAGATGCTGGAGGAGGCCTTCCTCAAGGAGCACTGCCAGTGAGCGGCGAGCGCTGTAGTCCCCGAAGAGTACACAGTGTTTTCTTGCTCGGAGGCCACGAAACACTGTGTATCACAGGTTTTTCTGGTTTTTCTGGTCTGGGAACCAACGAAACATTGTATATTACAGGTTTTTCTGGTTTTTCTGGTTTTCAGGTGCCGACAAACAGGAGGTGGGGGAGCGGTGGGGCGAGGCCGCGGCGAGCATTTCAGCTCCAGAAACCAGAAAAACCAGAAAAACCTGTGATACGCAGTGTTTCGTTGGTTCCCAGACCAGAAAAAACCAGAAAAACCTGTGATACACAGTGTTTCGTGGCCTCGGCCGAAACCGATATGCTTGCGCGCACGGTGCCCGTGACGGATGGGCCGAGCGGATGAGTTCGTCAGCCTGGATGGCAGGCCAAAGTTGAGTTGTGTATTCGTGCTTTGGGCGCTCTGGGGGGTCGCTGGGGGGGGATCGACCATATATATATATATATATATATATATATATATATATATATATGCTGACTCTTGCTGACTCTCTCTCTCTCTCGCTGACTCTCTCCCTCTCTCTCTCTCCCTCTCTCTCTCTCTCTCTCTATCTCTCCGACGTTTCAGGTTCGAGGCTCGAGGTGTTCAGGCATGGTCGTCGGATCTCGGCGTTTTCCCAGCCTCGAGGCGCCCTCCAGCAGCTGCGCCAGGCTGAGAGCGTTCCGGGGGGGGGCCCGAAAACTGGGGGGTGGCGCCTCTGGGAGCCTGGGCCCCTGGCGTCCCAAGATCTCCCCCGAACGTGCCCCACGAGGCTGCAGGCTTCCCCGCCATGGGGAAGGACGACCGTCTGCTCGTCCTCCTCCTTTTCACCATCACCCGTCCAGATCAATATCCTCCCTCCGTCCTCCTCCCTCCTCCCTCCTCCTCCTCCTCCTCCTCCTCCCTCCTCCCTCCTCCTCCTCCTCCTCCTCCTCCTCCTCCTCCTCCTCCGCCTCCTCCTCCTCCTCCTCGTTGCCCTCGCTCCCCTCGTCCTTCCTCCCCGCCTTGGAATTCGCCCCGCCAGGCCTCAAGCAAGCCCTGGGAACTCCTCGGGAGCCTCCGGAACACGCGTCAAAAATCATTAAACGCACACGCGACGACGACGACGACGACGACGCTGGCGGCGGCAGCGGCGGGGACGATGAAGACAGCGACGCCGGCGCCGGCGGCAACGACAACAACGACGATGACGACGAAGACATCGACGGCGGCGGAGTCGACGACGTTGTGTGGGCGAGCGAGCCCTCCCTGGGGAGCGGTCGTTCCCCCTCCCCCCCCGCGGAGCCTCCCTTCCACGGCCGCCGTCAGCGCCTGGATGACGCCCGTGCAGAAGAAGAGGTAGCACCCACCCTGGGCCGGGGGAGGAAAGGGAGGCGGAGGACGGGGACGAGGAGGGGGACAAGGGGGAAGCGGAAGACGAAGAGGAGCAGGAGAATAGAGAAACAGGGTGTAGGACGATAGTCGGGGAATGCCTCGCCAGGTGATAGCGGCTCTGAGAGCATAGTCAGTCATAAAAAAGTACACGTATACATATATATATGACACCGGAGAAAAAGCCCTATCATATTTGTTGTAGGGCTGTAGGGCCATAGGGCTATAGGGCTATTGGGCTATAGGGTAATAGAGCTACAGGGGTATAGGGCTATAGGGTATAGGGATGTAGGACTATAGAGCTATAGGGCTATACTGCTATAGGGCTAGAGGGCTATTGAGCGATAGAACTATAGGGCTATAGAACTATAGAGCTGTAGGGCTATAGGGCTATAGGACAATTGGGCTATAGGGCTAAAGGGCTGTAGGGCTATAGCCTTATAGCCCTATATCCCTATCGCCCTATAGCCCTATAGCCCTATAACCCTATAGCCCTATAGCACTATACCCTATAGCCCTATAGTCCTGTAGCTCTATTACCATATAGCCCAATAGCCCTATAGCCCGTATAGCTCTATAGCCCTACAGCCCTAAAAAGATTATGATTGGGGTTGTTCTCCGGTATCATTTGTTTGTTTGCATGTGTAAATATGTTCCCCAATCAGAGCTTGCCTCTGTATAGGGGTCCTAGCGGACTCATATGGATAGGTTAGGTGTGCCGCCGATTTTCGCCGCACGCCCGGGTGCCCGGGTGCCCGGGGGTGCCCGGGTGCCCTGGCGTGCCCGGGGGGCCCTATATGGCTACAGGGCACCGGGCACCCGGGCACCCGGCACCCGGCACCCAGGCACCCACCCGGGCACCGGGCACCCGTCACCCGGGCACCCGGGCACCCGGCACCCGGGCACCTACCCGAGCACCGGGCACCCGTCACCCGGGCACCCGGGCACACGGGCACCCAGGCACCGGGGCCGGGCCACCGAATCGGCGGCGAACCCGTGCACCCGGGCAACCGGGCACCCGGGCACCCGGGCCCAGCCACCGAATCGGCGGCACACCTCACCTACCCTTCAATCCGCTAGGACCCCTACAGAGGCAAGCTCTGATTGGGGAACAAGCAAGCAAACAAACAAACAAACAAACAAGCACACACACACATACATACATACATACATACATACATACATGCATGCATGCATGCATGCATGCATGCATACATACATACATACATACATACATACATACATACATACATACATACATGCATGCATGCATGCATGCATGCATGCATGCATGCATGCATGCATACATGCGTACATGCGTACATGCATACATGCATACATGCATGCATACATGCATACATGCATACATGCATACATGCATACATGCATACATGCATACAAGCATACATGCATACATGCATGCATACAGACATACAGACATACAGACATACATGCATGCATACATACATACGTGCATACATACATACATACATGCATACACACATGCATGCATGCATGCATGCATGCATATATACATACATGCATACATGCATGCATGCATGCATGCATGCATACATACATACATCGGAGGCTGGGGTGTGTGAGAGCGGAAGTGACCCCAACCGGGACATCGGTTTCGGTTTCGGTTCGTGCCGTGCGTGCAGGCGAGGCGACGCTGCGCGAGTTCCTCCACTTGTAGAGGCCCCGTGGAGCCCGAAAGGTCGCTCGCCTCCTCCCCCCCAGGCCAGGCGCGGCCCCCGATGGTTGCCCCGCGGGTTGTCCCGTGGTTGTCCCAAGGTTGTCCCGATGGTTGTCCCGTGGTTGTCCCAAGGTTGTCCCGTGGTTGTCCCCACGGTCGTCCCGATGGTTGCCCCGATGGGTGTCCCGGTGTGTGTCCCCATGGTTGTCCCGATGGTTGTCCCGATGGTTGTCCCGACAGATAGATAGATAATGAGATAGATAGTTAGATTAAAAATTAGTTGAGATAGATAAGCTGATAGCTAGATAGACAGATAGGTAGGTGTATATATATATAGAGAGAGAGATAGATAGATAGATAGATAGATCGTGCGATTATCCAGTGGTTGTCCCATGGTTGTTCCGCGGTCGTCCCGCGGTTGCCACATGGTTGCCCCGATGTCTGTCCCGATGGTTGTCCCGATAGATAGATAAGTAGTGAACAGATAGATAGTTCATTGATTGGAACTTTAGTTAGTTAGATAGATAGATAAATAGTTATTTATATCGTTAGGAAGATAGATAGATAAGTATATAGTGCGAACTGCACATATTACAAAGCGCAAAACGCATGCGACCCGCAAATATTGCGGGGCGTTTTGCACGCTGCGCGCGCGAAACGCATGCGAATCATATATATATATACATATTGCAAAGCGTTTCGCGCGCTGCGCGCGCAACGCACGATGCATAGTTAGATAGATAGCTAGAAAGATAACTCGTTAGATAGCTAGATTATTACTACACATAGACAGATAACTAGATATATGTATTATATATAATATATAAAAAGAAGAAGAAAAAAATACCGGCATATAGATAGGCAGATCGATAGGCATAATAATATATATATATATGAACATATATATAAATGAAGATATATTATCCCAGTGCGACCCTACCTAGGAGTTGGAGCCCCTAGGAAAGCAGCATTAGTAACTGTAGATCTAAGCTAAAGCTAAGCTAAAGCTAAAGCTAAGCTAAAGCTAAGCTAACGCCAAAGCCAAGCTAAAGCTGAGCTAGAGCTAAGCTAAAGCTAAGCTGAAGCTAAGCTAAAGCTAAGCTGAAGCTAAATTAGTGCTAAGCTAAAGCTAAGCTAAAGCTAAGCTGAAGCTAAGCTGACGCTAAGCTAAAGCTAAGCTAAAGCTAAGCTAAAGCTAAGCTACAGCTAAGTTGCAGCTAAGTTAAAGCTAAGCTAAAAAGCTAAGCTAATGTTAAGCCCAAGCTAAGCTAAAGCTAAGCTAAAATAAGCCAAGCTAAGCTAAGACGAGATAAGCTAAGCCAAGCTAAGGGGGCGCTATGCTAAGCTATGCTAAGCTATGCTATGCAATACTGTGCTATGTTATGCGATGCTGTGCTATGCTATGCCATGCTATGCTATGCGACGCTAAGCTAAGCTACATTAGGCTAAGCTAAGCTAGGCTAAGCTAAGCTAAGCTAAGGTAAGCCAAGCTAAGCTAAGCTAAGCTAAGCCAAGCTAAGCTAAGCCAAGCTAAGCTAAGACGAGATAAGCTAAGTCAAGCTAAGGGGGCGCGACTGGGGGAACCGCAGGGCGGGGACCGGGGGAACCGCCCGGGGCGTGTAGCACTGCCCGGCCCCTTTAAGCTAAGAGAGTAAGAACCCTCTAGGCAGAGCCTAGGTAGGGAACAAATACATATACATAAGATAATATATGGGGTCCAGGGCTTGCCCCCCCCCCCCCAATGCTGATGCCAGTGGCCCCCCCCCCCCGCGCGATGGTCCCCCCGCCCCCCCCTGTGGGCGTGGCGTGGTGCTGCGCTGCGGTTCCCCCCCCCCCCTGTGGATGTGGTGTGGTGCTGTGGTGGTTCAGAGGTGGGCGTGGCGTGGTGCTGCGCTGCGGTGCCCCCCTCCCCCCCCCTGTGGATGTGGTGTGGTGCTGTGGTGGTTCAGAGGTCGTCGTCGTCGTCGTCGTCGTCGTCGTCCTCGTCGTCCTCGTCGTCCTCGTCGTCGTCGTCGTCGTCGTCGTCGTCGTCGTCGTCGGTCGTCATCGTCGTCGTCGCCGTCGTCATCGTCGTCATCGTCGTCGTCGTCGCCGCCGCAGCCGTCGTTGTCGTCGTCGTGGTCGTCGTCGTCGTCGTCGCCGTCGTCGTAGTCGTCGCCGTCGTCGTCGTCGTCGTCGTCGTCGTCTCTGGGACCATACCATCTGGGGGGGGGGCCCGAGGAATCCTGGGACCATACCATCTGGGGGGGGGGGGCCCGTGGGCCCTCGACCCTGGATCATATATAGATATATTGATGGGCAGATGCGCGAGACAATAGGAAAGTTGAAGAAACCACCAAAAGAACCCAGAGACACAGCCAATCGACCGCGCCCCCCCTCCCCCCCCGACCTCTTTATCACCCGCAGGGTGGTCCTATCGGCGCATAACGGAGGTTGGGAGCGCGAGCGGAAGTGACCCCAACCAGGGAACCGGTTTCGGCTTCGGTTTGCGTCGCGCGCGCGGGCGAGGCCAGGCTGCACGAGTTCCTCCACCTGTAGAGGCCACATGGAGCCCAAAGGAGGAGGAGGAGGAGGAGGAGGAGGAGGAGGAGGAGGGGAGGGAGGGGAGGGAGGGGAGGGAGGGGAGGGAGGGGAGGGAGGGGAGGGACGGGAGAGAGGGGAGGGAGGAAAGGGAGGGGAGGGAGGTCCCCCCCCCTTCCCCAAGGCCGGGCGCGGCCCCCGATGGTTGCCCCGCGGGCTGCCCCGATGGCCCCCCCGACGGGCGTGCCACGCCCGGCGCATGGGGTAGCTGTCACCACGAAGCTGCACCACCGCCCAGCTGACCTCGTGCGCTTTGGGCACCTTGGCGAACGGGCCCCCGCCGCCAGCGGCTTGAGGAGCTCGGCAGTGATAGGAGGCAGCCGCGGCCAAGAAGCCGCCTGTGGCGGCATCACCGTCAGCTCTTGCTGGTGCGTCTGCCACCTGCCTTTTCCACTTGCGGAGCTCAGCGTCGGCGAGCGCACATGGTTGTGCATCAAGTATGCACCGCGCCGTCTAAAGAGGAACCCTTCCCTTGACGTACTGATGCACCTGGCGAGCTCCTCCCAACATGGCCTTCGCGGCCCAGTCCTTCCAGTCGGCTTGCGGAGCCGCGCCGTCGTCCTCGAGAAGCGCCGCAGCCTTCGTCTCGATCGGGCCGAGCTGGTCGCTGTGCTGAGCCGTTTCCTCGTGTTCATGTTCCTTCTCGTCCTCCTCTTCCTTTTCATCCTTCTCCTCCTTTTTCTCCCCCTCCCCCCTCCTCCAACTCGTCCTGCTCTTCCTCCCCCCTCATATTTTTCAGGGGCAACGCAGATCTATGTGTATATATATAGACACAAATATAAACGTATGTGCTATGTGCCCCCCCGACCTTGGGAGTCGGGACTGGCTTGTTGCTATCCCTGGAACCTGGAGATCAAATGAGCTACGGGAAGACAACAATGATGATAGTCCCACCGACCATCCCCCAACACCGCCTACGTATCCACAATATATGTCTTGGCAAGTCGTTCGCAGAAATTTGGCCGAGTCCTGTAATGCGCTATCCTGATGTCCGGCCCTGCCCTCGCAGCCTGCAGCAGAACGGCCCTATCCTCCGCATTCACGAGAAACACAGACAGTGCTCGTTTCACAGCTTTTCCATTATTCGGCATTCACCGGACCTTCAGCCCCAGGGCCACATCTCTGTGATTCACTCTGGTGGCAACTTCCTCCCCCCCTCCGCCTCTTTTCCCCCTCTCCCTTCTCGCCGTCCCCCTCCGAGCAACCACTGGGGGCGGGGGGCGCGCCCCGGAGAGCGCCAGCTGCGGCAGCAGCGCCGCCCAGTTGAGCGGGCGCCCGCCGTCACGCCCGCGCGACAGCACCTGCAGACGTCGGTCATCGCCTTCGGCGGCTCTTCGGCAGCCTTCGGTGGCGGGGCCTTCGGCAGCCTTTCGGTGGCTGGGGGCGGCCTTCGGTGGTCATCAGCGGCCCTTCGGCGGCGGTCGGCGGCCTCGCGCGGCCATCCACGGCCTTCGGTGGCCGTCGGTGGCCTTCTGTGGCCCTTCGGCGGCCTTCTGTGGCCGTCGACGACCCTCAGCGGTTGTCGTCGTCGGTCATCCTCCTCCTCCTCCTCCTCCTCCTCCCTCCCTCCTCCCTCCTCCTCCTCCTCCTCCTCCTCCCCCTCCTCCTCCTACTCCTCCTCTTCCTCCTCCTTCTCCTCCTCTCCTCCTCCTCCTCCCTCCCTCCTCCTCCTCCCTCCTCCTCCTCCCTCCTCCTCTCCTCTCCCTCCTCCCTCCTCCCTCCTCCCTCCTCCCTCCTCCCTCCTCCCTCCTCCCTCCCCCTCCCCCTCCTCCTCCTCCTCTCCTCCTCCTCCTCCTCCCTCCTCCCTTCTCCTCCTCCCTCCAACCTCCTACCTCTCCTCCTCCCTGCTCCCTCCTCCCTCCTCCTCCTTTTCCTCCTCTTCCTCCTCCTCATCCCCAACCTCCTCCTTCTCCGTCTCCTCCTCCTCCTCCTCCTCCTCCTCCTCCTCCTCCTCCTTCTCCTCCTCCTCCTCCTTCCCCTCCTCCTCTTGTCTTGTGCGATACAGCAAGACAACGACCAAACGAAATCTGGGCGGCACCCGCTAGGGACCCAGATCGGGGAATTCCGAGAAAACCCATCACGGCGTTATACATCGTGTTTACCGCCGTGGACGAGTTGCACCGGCCGTAAGGCTTTCAGAATCTTTCACGGCGCCATTGGATTGAACGCCGTGGACGAGTTCCCCTGAGTGTTGGCGAGTCCAGACCCGAAGCAGGCATGGAAGGAGGCGGGGCGACGAATTCTAAGAGACTCCTCCAAGGCGCCAGGATCTGTATGTTTAACCTCGCGGGGGAGTTTACCTAGATTTCGACGTGGGGGAATCCCCGCAGGCCTCCCCCAGGGGAACTGAGGCGTTTCCTAACACTGCATCCTTCCTGGACATCCCTCCTCCACCCCGATTAGTGAAACAGACTGCTGTGACCGGCGTGGGGAAGCGTCTACTTGGGACGAGCACCCAAGACGGCACCGCGGTGGACGCCTGCTTGAAGCCGATGTCGGGGAACTCCCCCATCGAAGCTGAAAACCCAGGTTCTGGCGCCATGGAAAGGTGTCCCCAAAATCGGCGCGACTCTGCGGACGAATTTCAGGAAACTTCTCCATGGCGTCAGAACCAGGGTTAAAACGCAGTGGATGAGTTTCCCGAAATGGTCCCCACGCAAACAATATTCGAATACGCCTCCCGAAACGGCCCGAGATGGACTCCAAGATCGCTCAAGATGTCCCAGGACGATCCAAGATAGCCTCCCACATGTCTCAAAGAGCCCTGGAGATCGCCCCAGTACGGCCTCAAATGCCCTCCGCGCATTCCAAGAAGGCCCCCAGGAGGTCTGTGCTGTTGCCGTCTCGTTTATGTTTCTTTCGATGGGCTCGCTCGAAGATGGCTCCGAGATGGCCCACGATGGCCCGAAGAAGAAGCGGGGAGGGCCCCAGCACGGCCCCAAGAGCGCCCAAGACCGCCCCAAGAGCGGCCCAAGAGAGCCCCCAGAGGCGAGTGTTCGGGCCCCGACGGAGTGACCGAAATCGGCGACCCAAACTCGCTTGACCGATGGATTCCTAGATGGCCCAAAGAGAGCCCCCAAGGCCTCCACGAAGGCCCCGAGACACAAATGCGCCCCAAGAACGCTCAAAGTGACCCCAACAATCCTCCAAGACGCTCTCATGGCGAAGGATCGCAAAGGTCTTGATCACTGTCGTCGACGTCGCCGTCGCCGTCGCCATCGCCATCGCCATTGCCATCGCCATTGCCATCGCCGTCGCCGTCGCCGTCGCCATCGCCGTCATCCGCCGCCGTCGTCGTCGCCGTCGCCGCCGCCATCGTTGTCGTCGTCGTTGTCGTCGCCGTCCCGCGTTTCCCGCAGCTGTCTTGATTGAGTGGCTGCCTGTCGTCCACCCCGGACTGTTAGATGCCCAGCGCGTCGCCGGTGCAAGCACGCACAAATCAACGGAAGCACGGGGAGCAACGACAGGAAACCGCTCTGCCAAGCCAGCCCCAGGCACACACTGCGTAATACAGGTATCGCTGGCAACAATCGGCAACCATTAAACCAGGACCCTACACGTCCCTGCTCAGAGCAACGCGTCTGGCGTCAGTGTTGAAAGGGCTGGTGGGATACAAGGAGGCGGTCCCTTTCCAACATGAGGCTCTCGCCTCACCGCCGCGCGCATCCGCCGTAAAACCTTCAACTGGCACAAGTGCAAGGTTCTTTTCCACATAGTGTTCTCGTCACGGTGCCGCGCAATTCGTCCCAAAGTTGCGCAACATATACAATAATGGAGGGCGGTAGGTTATGTGGGCTCTCTGGGGAACTTCGGACTGACCATCGCGACCGCCGACGATTACCCTTTAGTAGCACTTAGTGGCCGCTAGCGGCCTGTAGCGGCCGTTTAGTGGCACTTAGTGGCACTTAGCGGCCTTTAGCGGCCCCGAAAATTACCATTCAGTGGCACCTAGTGGCCGCTACCGGCTCCGAGAAATACCATCTAGTGGTATTCAGTGGCCGCTAGTGGCTCCGAGAATTACCATTTAGTGGCACTTAGTGGCTGTTAGTGGCTTCGAGAATTAAACTATCATGTAGAGGCACGTAGTAGCCCGAGATCTACAATTTAGTGGCCGTTAGTGATTCCGAAAATTACCATTTAGTGCACTTAGTGTCCGTTAGTGGTTCCAAGATTTACCAGATCTGGGCCACTGACATGTAAATTAAGGCTCGGGGTCGCCGACCTCCGTGAAACTACGGGCGCGTGAGTGACACCGCCGGCCCCATCGGGACCGCAAGCGTTCGTGCCGCTAAGTGCCGCTGAGTGTCGTATCCACAAAAAACAATTCGAAGACATTATACAGTTCCCCAAGTTGGCCACATAACGGTCGGTGTTCAACATGGGGCCATCGCTTTCGCGTCGCACATATTCATCGCACACGCTTGCAACAACTACAAAGATGGAGAGCGACGGAATTTTCAATGACCCCAACTCAGCGCCCCGATAGCAGCAAAAATGGAGGCGGACCAAAGACCGGAAAAAAACACGGGCGGGAAGCCCTGAGAAAGAGAAGATGCTGATGGGACAGGGGTGAAAATACAGCCATGTGCACCTAAATGCGTTTTTCCAAAAAGGACCGTGGCCACGTGGACCAACAATGTCGCCGGCATTGAAGCGAGAGAGCAACTCCTGAGTAAGTTATAAAACATAATTAGGTGCAACCGACGCCAGACGGTGCCGAACCTGGCGGTCTAAGGCCCCCCGTCCCGTTGTGGGGCTCTTTTGCTGCCATGTGCTGCAATCTCCTTAAAAAATCTCGACCGCCCTGACCGAAACTGCAGCCAGCGTTGACGCGAGAACACGATCCCCTGAACAAGATATGACAGAATTCGGCGACACCGCCGCCAGACCGTGCCAGACCAGGCGGTCCAGGACACCCCGCCCCCCCATGTGGGACTCTTCTGCGGTCCTTTCATGCTTTTTCCCCCAAATAGGCTTGCCTATAGGAGTCCTAGTTCGGTCCATGCAGAACCGCCCCCTGCTCCCACCCACCCCACGTTGCCACCGCAACCGCCAAACTATCCGCAGAATTTCCTCTGCATCCGCATGGCTACCTCTGGTGCCCGCACTGCTTCATTTATATCCGCGCGGCTTCCTCTGCTATTCCCAGGGCTTCCTGCGGCTATTCCAACGGCGTCCCAACACTCTCGCCCAACAATCGCCACACTCCAAGGTATAATAAACCAAAATAGAGTCGAACAGAACAGAGTAGACTAGAATAGACTAGTATATATTAGACAACACTAGGCTGGACTAAGACTGGACTAGATTAGACTAGACTAAGACCAGACCAGACCAGACCAGACCAGACCAGACTAGACTAGACTAGCCTAGACTAAGAGACTAGACTAAGAGACTAGACTAGACTAGACTAGACTAGACTAGACTAGACTAGACTAGACTAGACTAGACTAGACTAGACTAGACTAGACTAAGACTAAGACTAAGACTAAAACTAAGACTAAAAATAAGACGAAGACTAAGACTAAGACTAAGACTAAGACTAAGACTAAGACTAAGACTAGACTAGACTAGACTAGACTAGACTAGACTAGGCTAGACAAGACTAGACTAGACTAGACTAGACTAGCCTAGACTAAGAGACTAGACTAGACTAGACTTGACTTGACTTGACTAGACTTGAAAGCTACCCCCCCCCCCCCCCTTTTTTCCCAAGCCCGCGATGCTACCCCCCTCCTTTGGCCGCCCAGAAGCTACCCCCCGTGCCCACAGGAGGGGGGGGCTTAGCTACCGCCCCCCCTTTGAGTGCCCCTTGTTGGAAGCTACGAAACTTCAGCCCTACCCCCCTGAACCCCTAAACTGACGCGCAACCCCGCGACCTCGAATGCTATCGGCGGCGAGAGGGGCGGGCGCTACTCGAGCCCGCAAGCAGGACCCAAGGCGCTCCGTGGCGATCTCGCAGCACCCAACAAAGCCTTCCTGGGAGCGCCCAGGATACCTGGGAAGCGCCTGGGAGCGCATCGGAACGCCTGGGAGCGCCCGGGAGCTCCGGGGATCGCTCGGGAGCGCCAGGGGGCGCCTGGGAGCGCCTGGGAACGCCTGGGAGCGCCTGGAATCGCTTGGGAAGGCTTGCGGGCCCCTGGGACCACCAGGGAGCCTGGGCGCGCCCGGGGGGCGCTTGGGCGCGCCAGGGAACGCCTGGGAGCGCCGGGAGCGCTTGGGAGCGCCTGCGAGCGCTTGGGAGCGCAGAGGAGCACTTGGGAGCGCCTGGGAGCGCCTGAGAGCGCCTGAGACGATTGGGAGCGCCTGGGAGACCTGGGAGAGCCCGGGAGCGCCCGAGTCCGCCGAGCTCATTTTACGAGCGCGCGCCTCTGCGGGCGAACTCTGCGAGGAACGTTTTCACGCCGACGCCAGGACAACAAACCCTGGGCCTAAGGCTCCATTGCTCGCGCGGTTCGCTCTTGTCTGGCGCCGATGGATGCTGCCCGGGGGCGCCCGGGAGCGACTGGGAGCGCCCAGTAGCGCTTGGGGGCGCCTAGGAGCGCCTAGGAAGCGCTCGCGGGCGCTCGGGGGCGCCCGGAAGCGGGGAGACACTCGGGGGCGCCAGGGGGCGGTTGGGGGCACCTGGGAGCCCCTTGAGCGCGCCGCAGAACGCCCGGGAACGCCCGGCAGCGCCTGAGAGCGCCAGGGAGCGCTTGAAAGCGCTCAAGCGCGCCTGGAAGCGCGAGGGGGGCGCCCGGCTCGCCTCGGACCCCAGAGAATGGAAAGGAGAGGGGGCAGCTTCGAAGCACCCCCCCACAAACCTGCCCAGCACCAAAAAAGGAAGGAGGGCGGGGGGGGGGCTTCTGAAGCCCCCCCCCCTCGGCAAAGGGGCGCCCAAGCTTGCCTCGGGCGCCGGAGAAACAAGGGGGGGTGGCTTCGAAGCACCCCCCAGTGCCCAACGCCGAAAAGGGACGGGGGGGGCGCTTCTGAAGCCGCCCCCTCCCGTTCAGCAATGAAGGGAAGGAGGGCAGCTCGAGGCCCCCCTCTCGCCCCGCCGTCGCCGCGCGCGCTGTCCTAGAATGGGCCAGACCAGACCAGGCTAGACCGGGTCGGGTCGACGGCAAAGTAGAGGCGGGCACAACAGCAAAGAGCAAAACATAATATACTAGAACAGAATAGATAGGGCATAGTGATTAATACAAAGTATGAGGTATAGAGTATAGACTATTGAAAATAGAGCATGGAATATGGGGATACAAAATACTAGCGCGGCAAACGGGCGAGATCCCAGATGCCCCAGAAACCCGCCCACCCAACCCCCGCGCCGCCCCCGCGGCGACCAGGGAAGGACCGGGAACAGGGAACCCGCCGAGCCCCGGGGTCGGTGGAGGACACCGTTGGGCAAAGCCTACACGTGAATGCAATGCTGCAAAGTCACTCAGACGTTCCTCTCATTTTCAAGCAAACTGCGACATGGCCAATCCAACGCCGTGATCTTCATCCTGCAATGCGCGACGCACTGCACAGATTCCACTCTCATCATCTTCCGTGCTGAAAGATATCACGATGAACTCGAGGCCTCGCCGCGCATGAGAAAATCCCATAACGCCCCCTTCAAGGACGGGGGGGGCGGGCCCGAAAAGGCTATGAGGTGACGCGCGCGGCAGAAGCTCATTGAATTGAACGCTATACATTAAGACCCGTTCGTCGAAACTCTCACTTGATCATAATGCACTAAACGACAGACTTCCAAAATGCCCCAGACACCCACCCGCCCAACGCCCGCGCCGCTCCCGCGGCGGCGAGCGGGCGGACAGGGAACAGGGGCCCCGCCGAGCCTCGGTGTCGGCGGAGGCCACCGCCGGGCAGAGTCTACACGTGGATTCAACGCTGCAACGTCACTCAAGCATGCTTCACGTCCAAGCAAATTGCGATCTGACCAAAGCCATGATCTTTATCCTGCAGCGCGTGACGCGCTGCACTCGTGGCCTCGCCACGCATGAGGAATTCCCACAACGCATGAATAACCGCATGGGGCTCTAAATATGTCACCCCCCGCTTGCGGAACACATCCCCGCACTGCCCATGGCTTTGTCAATTGATCAGAGCCGACGCCCGCCAGCGCACAGGGGCCAGTCAATGCGGGAAGAAATCCAACGGCCGAAGCAGAACCACCAGGGTGGGCGAACTCCTCGGACAAGCAAAACCTCCTTGGCTGACACTGGCTGGCGCAAGACACTCGCATCCCTCCATTACCGATGAGACCCTTCACGCAAGTGGTGATGCGCTCCAGTTATGAGCCAGGGTCCGAACCTATCAAGTCCCACAAAAGATTGGCCCACTGCAGTTCAAGTTCAAGACGTGCAGGGCAATGACGAATGGCCAGAATCTCCGGCTCTGCTAGTAACAACCCCCCATCCCAGATAAAGAAACTCTTCGTCAAATTCAATCGGGCAGCGACTATGGCCGACGCCGGCGCTCTCGCCGAAATCCCACGCATGGCATTCCACGGCTCGTCTGCCACCTCCGAAGAGACCCCCGACAGCCCGCGCTCCAGCTCAGCCATCAGATCAGGGCTGGAGCGCGCGCCGACGTCGGCGACGAAACGCCGCCTGCGACGTTCATGCGGCACCCCAGCAGGTCGATACCCGCCCGCGCATCATCCACCAAACGTAGCTGAATTGCGCGCAACTGACAAGACCGCTCCTCTGATGGCCACCAACGCCACCGCTCCTCCTGCCCCCGCCACGTCCTCCACCAGATTGGCCGCAGCGTCGGCGCCCCTGGTGATTTTTGGCAACGAGCTCGCAAGAAAGATGACCAAGAACGCGGCTAGGACGATGAGCGGGCAGAAACAGGGACCCAGGCCAGGCCCCCCCATCTCTACAAAAGTTTGCGATCACCTTGAACCTGCCGCCTCTGGCCACTCTGGTAGCTGGAGTCATCGCCTGCGGTGCGACGCGCGCCCCGCCCGGGATGACCTGGCCCGCTGCCTCCGCAGGGACTGCCGACAGCGCGATCGGCGGCGGCGGCGTGCCCGGAGACGTTGCCGACGGCGGGGTGGACAGCATAATTGGTCCAGAAGGCGCAGCTGCTCTGGGCGCCGGCGACTGGAGCTGCACCCAACTCACTGGAGTACCTGGCGTCTCCGGCACAGGCGGCGCACTTGAAATCGCGTCGGTCATGGCAGCAGGCCACATTCACTGACCTGAGGCCTTGTCAATGACCACCCCCTTGGGCGCCATGCTGTGGAACCGAGCTGACGCCGAAGACCGAGCCTGGATAGCACTGGATCCAACCCCTCTTGAGCCAAAACAAATGACGCGAAGAGCCCTTCGTGTTAACCTGCGTCAATATATGGCTGGTCCCAACGATGTCCAAATAGATTCTCAAACTTGCATCGGAGACCCATCTTCCGCCCCCCCGGACCTCCTCGGCCCGCATGGCACTGAAGTTCGATGCCGAAGCTCACGCGAGGGTGACCTCTGGAGGGCAGATGAACCAAGGAGCTTGCCTGGACTCTTTCCGAGCGGAGTTGCGTTCTCCCGTTCGGCATCGCTGCTCGACCCGCAACAACTGATCCCTCATTCGTTGGAAAAAGAACTCAACTGAACACACGACGTCGATGCTCGTTGCTGGCGTGAAACTCACGCAGATCATTTACTGATCTCAACCAAATGATCGCCCCGCTGGTCTGGGCCACTGGGACGCCGGTAGTTCTCGAAAGTCTTCGCGGCAAGTCTGGCAGCTCGGCCAGGGCCCAGCCGACGCGGCCCCGCCCGACTCCAGCCGCTTCCTTCTGGACAACGCTTATGCTGCTTGATGCGCGGCGCCCACCCATGGCGAGCGCAGCTCGACGCCCATTGCCACCGAGAGCGCATTGATCTTCCTCGGCTGGAAATTCGAATGAAGGGCCTACCTTTAGCCACCGCTGCTGCCAGTGGCTCGCTATCCCCCGCGCTGCACACGGCGTGGCCGCGGACGCCCGACAGGAGAGACACGCCCCGGCGCAGCCTGGCCGCAGCGCGCCCATCTCCCGAGATGATATGATCAGGCCTCCCCCATCGACCTGAATCAAATTCCGCACGCGCGCCCTGCGGGATCTGCAGCAGCTCGAGAGGCACGCGACGAAGGGGCACGGCCCCGAAGTTCACGACCAGCTCGGTTGGGATGCACCGCTGACCCATCCAACCGAGAATCAGCATGGCCAAGTCGAACACCTGCCTCGATGACTGCCTCCGCCTCCCGGACCGTCGCGTCGACACCTGCCACTCCGCATCCTCCGCGGCCATCACGACCCCCCCCCCCCCCCGCGTCCGAGGCGAAGAGCACCGGGGCCGCAGGCAAGTCCAGCGAGCACGTCGCGAGCGAGACCACGTCTCTCATGGCGCGGACCACCCTCAGACTGACGCCCGCAATCGGGCCGCCGTTCCTCGATTCTTCTCCAACGGGCCAAAGGTCGCGGCAGGGGTGGACATGAGCTCGCGGCGCGCCAAGGCACACCATAGCCAGACGCCCGCAAGCGCCCGCAGCAGCTCCACATCCACCCACGGCACTTCCAGGACCCACGCAAGCACCGCCCCCAGGAAACTGGCCCTTGCCACCCGCCAGCTTCAGCCGAGGAGGGAAGCTCTGCGGCTCCAAGCCCGCGATCTTGACCCCCTCGGAAATACCCTCGCGCCCCGTCACCGCGCAACCCGTCTGGGCCCAACCGCCCGCCACACGGCTCATCATCTTCACGTTCTCCTCCCGCACGGGACCGCGTCTCTCTGGAGCTGCCGAGCACTACGCGGCATCCACGCGCGCGAAGATCGCGCTGACTCCCGGCCCCATGCGCGCAGCACCTCCCTTGCAGCGCTGCCCATTACCACGAAGACGCGAAGAGCCCGTCTTCTCGCCCCCCACGCCCCACTACGAGCGCATCGGTCGCTCGCGCCTGGTCCGCGACCGCCCCCCGGGACCCCCCCCCCGCATCAGGAAGTCGGCGAGCCGACCTGGCCACGCTCAGCGAGATCGCGCGGCGAAGTTCTCGGGGGCAAGCCTTGAGGCCCCTCGACATGGAGATCCCCCGCTCGTTCCCCCCGCGCCCTCGCAAGCGCTCGCGCGCCGCCAAGTTGGCAGCCAGCGAAATCGGCTTCTCAGACGGGCCCCCACGCGCGCACTGATCCAGCATCACCAGCTCCAGCCCGCGCGCCCCCAGCACGCCCTCGACCGCGACCGGGCCCCCGACGCCGGGCGCGGGCCCGACCTCCCGGTCGGACGGGCGATCGCTCAAGTAGCCGCCCCCGCGCCGCTCGACGAGGTCGCGCAGCGCCAGGGAGTTGAACGGCAGCGCGTTGGCCCCCGCCACTAGCTCAGCAACCGCCATGTCTGGCCGGCCGGGGGGGGGGGGCCTCGGAAACGAAGGGGCCGGGGCCCTCTGGGCCGAAAACGGGCTGAAACAAGATATCCCCCGCGCCATCCTCGATCACGCCCTACAGCGTAGCAATCGGGGGCGGGCCCGCCAGGCCCCGGCGGCGATCGCAAGCCAGATCGACACCAAGTAAGAAAGAATAACTCCGCACACATCAGCAAACTCCTCAACATAACGCTGGATATCCAGCCTTCTCCAGCCCCCAGCAAAAGCACGAAGGGCCGCGAAAACTCCGCGACGCCCTCTCGTCGGGAAGCGCACCTTCTCGCGGAACTCCTCCGGCGACAGCCCCGCATCTTCTCGCATCTCCAACTCGGCCATGGCCTTTGCTGAAATCCACTCCACATCCTCCACGATTGCCTCCTCGGGAACGCCCAGCCCCTCGCGCCGCGGGCCTGCGACGCTCGACGCCTCCACCAAGCGCCGAGGACCTCGCCTGGGAGGGCGAAGTATATCCAGCAAGGCGCCCCGCTGGAAAAATGCAAGAATGCGCGTGCCACATCCACGCGGATCTGCACTTTTCAAACTGCCCGCGCGGGCAGGCTTTCCACGGCGGGGCGAGGTAGGACGAACGTGAAACACGCTGCACTGCGCGCGGGATCCCACAGATACGTCGGGAAAAGCAGCGGGGCACGGCACCCCGCGCGAAGCGGCTCTGAAAAGACGGGCGCGAGCCCTGACCGAGCGGGCCGGAAAGCCGCCTTCAAAATATCCACCAATGAGGCGCGAAACCTGCCCCGGCGGATTGGCGCATATACGCCAGCCAAATGTTGCAAGGAAAACGCGCCAGCAAAAAATACACCAATCGAAAACGCATTGGACATATCCGCCTGTCCCCCAAAAACTCCAGGATCGACAGAGACTTTCGCCTGGGTGGGGGGGGCAGGACCGCGGGCACCAACGCTGATACTAGCAGGGAAACAACTTGCGAGAATCGGAGAGGAGGGGGGAGGGCGACGACAGCGTCGCAGAAACACTCTGCACCAACGTCGCGACCGTGGAACAGCATGCCACACTGCATGCCTGGGCTGCAACTCGGCGCCCCCTGTAAGCCCCCAAAAATCACAATGGCCAGCCGAATGCATCACCTTATATATTGCGTACTCCGATCGCCGGGGCCCCACCCGCGGCCCCCAGGTCGACGCCCACCAGGATGCGCCCCGCACGCGACAAGCCCATGGGCAGCCGCGCATGGCATGGGCACGCCAGGCCCCACTCCTGAAGCTCGACTCTCAGCGCAGGCCCTAGCAGCCCCCGGACCAGGATGGCGGGGATAGCTGGGGCAGCCATCCAGGGCCACATCCACTCTGGCAGGGTAACCGACGAGCGCGCGTTGCTCTCATCACAGCTGGCTACATGTAGCTCCAACCCTCGAGTGCGCATTTCAGTCAGCGCCCCGCCTCCCCCCAGCCCGCGGCCTGCCCGATGCCGAACGTCACTCCATGGGAAGTCAGCGGGTGTAGCCATGATGGGCTTCCTCAGCTCAAACCGCCCATCTCCAATGCAGCTGAGACCCCATTGATGGTCTCGGCCCCCCGCGCGAAGGCCCCCAGGCACGCCGGGGCGCCCCCGCGAAGGAGTCGCTCGATCCACTGCTCCATCCAGCCCCCGAAGAAGCCGAACTGCCTCTCCAGTTCCTCCGCCTGAACCCGGGACCCCTCTGCAAGGTCGATGACGCCCCCCCCCCCCCCCGCCCCGGCTGTAGCGCCCCGCCTCCTCGGGCGGCAAAGCCTCCCAGAGCGGCGCCCCCCCGGTCGTCGTCACGTCGCCCACTCGGTCCGCCACGAAGTCTGAGTGGACGTCCTCCTGCGCACCCCTGTAGTTTATCTGGCCCAACTTCAAAAGCTCGCGCGTCGCCTGTGCCCCTGTCGCTCGGACCAGCCAGCGAACGTAGATCTGGCCCTTGGCCCTCGCGATCGCGAGCCTCTGGACCTGCCCGACAGCAGACGCATCCGTCGCGCGGTCGCTGAACTCACGCTGCCTCAATGAAATTTGCTTCATGGTGCCCACGCACATGGCGCTCAGGATAATGAGCACGTCGTCGGCCGTCCGACTCACCCCGCACTGCCGACGCGAACGTCGCCCACTCGTGCCAGACTGCGTGGACGCCCGACCTGGTCGAGGCAATGGCGCCACTGGCAGGGCTGCCTCGTCGGCGCCAAGAGCGGCGGCAACTCCCGAGAGCGGGGGGAACGTCGAAGGTGATCCTACCACCGTCTCGCCACTGTGACCCTCACACTCGGCTACCCATCTCCCTCCTAGATGCTTATTCCTCTGCCGCTGCACGGGCCGAGCGCCAGGCAGCCCCCCCTCCGCGGCTCCCATGGAGGGGGCAGGAGGGGGGCGTCAGCTTCCCTCTTCCCCCCCTTTCTCGCCGCCGTCGCCTCGCCCGCCGCCACCGCCCCCCCCCCCTGGAGCCACCCTCCAGGCCGCGACGCCGAAGTTCAGCAGCAACGCGCTCGGACCTCTGGCGCCACAGCTTGCGGCGGGTCGTCGCTTCGCTGATCGGCCGCGTCGGGGCGACGTCGACCCCGCTGCCCGGGGACGCGGCCGCCCCGAGCTTCGCGGCCCCCACCCCGCCGCGAGTTCGAGCCTTGCGCACGCGCGTCGACAAGCGGCGCAGCCCGATCTCCGCGTCGTCGCTGTCATTGAGCACAACCATCAACTCTCCGCCCGAGCTGCACTTCCCGAGCTCGAAATCCAGCGCGGCCGCGGCGGCCCATAGAGACTGCCGCTGCTCTCCACCACGGTAGCCATGATACTGCTGCTGAAGCCAGCGCCCCACGCTGGCGCTGCCCGCGGCCCTGATGCCCCGGTGGATCTCGACTCCCGCCTTCTTGGAGTCGGGCGGCGGCGCGCGGGCCCAGGCGCCCACCTCCCGGCCGCCCGAGGCAGCGTTGATGAAGCCGTCCAGCATCGCCCGCAGCGCCTCGATGTCTGGGGGGGCCTTCGCCCCACCACCGACGCACCCCCCCGCGACCAGCGAGGGCCGCGCAGCTGGGTCGAGCAAACCTCCAGCATCCATCTGAACGACACCTTGCCTGAAGCGCATGGCCCACCACGGGTTCATAGAGACGCTGCCGCTCATCCTCGCCAGGAGCTCCTGGCAGCCGTCGCACTCGCCGTCGCACCTGGCCCTCCCGGGCCCAAGCCTGGGGGCATGGACGTGGCTGGAGGCGCAGCTGGCACTGGGCAAGCTGCTCCTGCCGGGGCCCCCGTCAAGGGCGCGCGCCCGCTGTCTGATCCCCCCAGGCCGAACGCACGGAAGACGCCCGCGCTCGGGTCGACGGCGGGGGCAGGCGGCGCGCTCGGCACTCCAGCTCCCGGCGCCTCAGCTGGCAGACGACGCGGGGGAGGCAGCGGAGGGAGTCGGTCGGGCACGCGCTCGTCGCCGCCAGCTGCGCTCTCAGCTCCTCGATCTCACTCTCTCTCTCTCTCTCTCTCCCCCCATGGCTCGGCCCCACCAGCCCGCAACGCAACGGCGCAAGAGCCAGAGCTGGGCCACGCCGAAGAGCAGGATACCACCGGCGAGGCGCGTCAACTCGCTTCGTCCTGTCTCTGCCCAAAAGGCCGAGAGCCCCAGCACCACCCCTGCTCCTGCGAGCGCCCTCGGGCCTAGCCAGCAGGCGAAACCGTCCGCCGCGGCGCCTCTGTCCCCTGGAGCGGGGACCATGCGCGGTTAGAACATCAACT
>CAUYUJ010014614.1:266597-316597 GCA_963575745.1 Prorocentrum cordatum
GGTATATAGCGGACAAAACTCTCCGCAGACAAAATGACGCGGATCCGCCAACAAAATGCTGCGGAAGGAAACGAAAAACTTGGGCTGGACGCCCAGTCGTGCACGCCGTCGTCACGATCGTGACAGCTGTCGAAGGGAAACAGCTCGGGACGGATCTCGGACGCTAGGATCGTCGCGACGGGCGGAGAGACGGTCCTGCTCCGACGATAGCCTCACGAACCCGGTCTTCAACATCTGCAGCTGGGCTGCATTGCCTTTCGCAAGGTGTCTACAGTCATGAATGGGTGGAGACCCATCTGATCGTTCCTCCGAATCGGCCAAGGGTCTCGCGACAAACTGCCAGGTCTATACCCGATCTCCTGTCATTCGTGGAGCCGGTGGTGGTACGATCTAACGTGTCGAATACCCCCTTCGCTTCAACGATGCTGATGTTGCCTTCGGGGCTATCGTTCAAACAACTATCCGATCTACGAATAGCAGCGAGCGGATCCAAACGATCCCTCCAAACGTCGCCCACAAAGCTCCCGCGGAGAATGTCATAGAAGAGAAGCTGCAGCCACTCCGCTTCGGCTAGGGGCCCCGGTAGCGGCTGCATTTCCCCGGCCAGAGTGGACGGCGCTTGGCCCTGTGAGATCTCCACGCAAGAGGAGTGACCCGGGCCCGCGCCCCCGAGGCCAAGGACGAGTCGGCAGCGCAAACCTGGCGCCTTTTGGACCGTGATGTGTTGCTGGAGTCTTCCACAATACAAGGCTACCGAATCATGTTGGCAGCACGTGGCGGGGATGTTTCGGAAAGACTCCGAGAACTGGGCTCATCGCTGCAACCTGACAACCTGACCCTGATCCTGATCCTGATCCTGATCCTGGTTCAATGACAATGGAGCTCAACTCTACAGGCAGCACCGATATCGGCAAGCATACAATCGTAAACGCCACCGTCGAGCAGGGCCTCGAGATGGCGGACTAATCAGTCATCAACACTACCAGCGAGAAGACGAGGCGCGAGATAGCTGAGGAGGTTAAGTCAGAAGGGACAGTAGACAAAGCGGCTACCACTGGACGCGACCTTGGTATCGATCGCGCAGGAACAGTTGCACGTGCACGGCCTACCCACACAAAGGGCGTGAAGGCAACCACTCTGACGACGAAAGAAATTCGGGCCAAGCTTCGCAGGCTACACCGGCGCCGTCGTCGCGCGCTTGTGGTGCAAGGCCCCTTCTGATTTCTTCCTCTACGGCATCAAGGTATAAGGCGAATCACCATCAGCTACTACACACATGCGCAGATCAGCGGCAAAGGCTATTGGAAAACATTGGCCTGGACGCTGCCTGCAAACATACCTCGACATCGAGCAACCAGACCCCGCCGTAAGGATCCTGGAGGACCAGCTCACTACTTGGTTCGACTCATGCTTCACGAGGGAGCTTGCCGTGCATGGAGCACTCTATACTGCAGGCTCACCGACACGAAGCCCCAGGATCCATGGAAACAACGACGCGGCATGATTTGCAGTCTTATTCTAGCGCGATGGAAAATTAACTGGAATCCAAGATCTCCCGTCCTCTGACTCGACCCCGACGGCAACGAGTGGCAGATGAGAAGAGGCGAGACCGACAACACCCAAGATCCAACCGACGTCAGACACAGTGCTCGAGAGCCATTAAGCCGTATTTGAGGAGAAAGCACCCCACTGTTGACAAAGCATGGGCATGGAGAAGGGCGTCGACACAACCGGCCTGAGGAGAAGGATTCCTCAGTAAAAAAGTGAGGCAAACATCGTGAACATGGAGTGCTACAAGCAGCATGTGCAGCTATGTGGCCACCATCGAGAAGACGCGCTTACCTCGGAGAAGAATCAGATGATAAATGCACATGTGGAGACATAGCCGACGACTACCATCCCATTTGGGAAAATTGTTCGCATCGAGCAGGTCACAAGGACTATCACGTCACGAACACACTTATTGTCAGAGCTGCTGAAGGAATCCTGTCCTCGCCCTGCTTCTGGCTCCGTGGTCTGTGCCCGAGAGCTTGGACGACACCTCCAGATTACACTACAGCCCGCTCAGCATCGAAGAGCTCGAGAACGCCAGCAGAATCAACAAGGCGCATGGCGCTACATTTTTAGTCACGGATGAAGGTGGAGGCAGTCAGTCCATTGATTGCAGATGTCGACGCTGTGGCTGGGGAAGGGCTTGTTTCAACAGAAATCGAGAGTGGATTATTCGAGCAGCTCTGAAAAGACATCTACCTGGACGGCGTCACCCCAATAACCTGGCGGGGTTGTGGGCAAGATTGCATGCGATAAGATCGACTTCGGGAACGCTCAGCATCTACACTGATTCGGACGTTACAGCCCACTGCTGGCAAAAAGAACTTCACGTCAGACCTGGCCAGAGGCGTGAGAATGCGGACATCTGGGACCTGATCTACGTCTCTCCTACTGTGAAAGATCTCCTGTTGTGCCGAACTCAGCAGCAGATATCACACCAGTACACATCAATCACGAGTCACCTGACAGCTGAGGAGGCGATGCAGCACCACGCCAGCGTCGACGCATGGTTGAGTGATCTGCTGGCCGATCAGCTGGCTTCCGATGCTGCCGAGGCGCACGACGTCACCGAGCAACAAATGCAGTGCTACAAGTGGGTGCATGCAGCTATGGTTTCAGTCTGACGGCGGATCATTCGAGCGAGAGTCAACGCTTGCGAGAAGGACGGTCAAGCACTGACATCAGAAAAAGCAGAAGTACAGAAGCAGCGTGCGCAAGCTAGAAGTGAATTGAGCGCCGCCCTCGCCTCTAGCCCCCACCTCCTCAGCAGCACTCGATGTAGATGGCAGTGTAACATATGTAATCAAGAATCAGTAGGCACGCTGGTGTGGCTGCAAGTAAAAGCTGGCTCAGAACATTGTGGTGAAGGCCCCCCTGAAAAGGAAGAGGAGTGCAGCCGTCCACGTGGGTACTAGAACTGTTCCCCCACACACCATGTAGCATATAGATACGGTTTGTCCCTGGTTGTGGATACTAGAACTGTTCCCCCCACATCACGCAATACATCGGAAGTTGGGGGGTTGAGTCCGACGTGAAACGGAGACCCCCCCTACCGGGAAATCGATTTCGGTTTCGGGTTCGTGTCGTGCGTGCCGTGCGCGCGTGCGGGCGAGGCGAAGCTGCGCGGGCGGGCGAGAGGAAATCTTCCTGTGGCTGGGCCGCGGCAAGACCAAATGTAACTCCTCCGGCGGCCCGTGCCGCGCGGTGTCCCGCCGGTGTCCCGCTGGTGTCCCGAAATCCTCCTGTGGCTGGGCCGCGGCCGGACCAAATGTTTCTCCTCCGGCGGCCGGTGCCGCAGAGTGTCCCGCCGGTGTCCCGTGGTGTCCCGTTGAGTGAGATCGATAGTGAGATCGATACTGAGACCGCTAATGAGATCGATACTGAGACCGATACTGAAATCGATATGATGCCCCGAGGTGTCCCGTGGTGTCCCGTGGTGTCCCGTGATGTCCCGTTGAGTGAGATCGATAGTGAGATCGATACTGAGACCGCTAATGAGATCGATACTGAGATCGATACTGAAATCGATATGATGCCCCGAGGTGTCCCGTGGTGTCCCGTGGTGTCCCAAAAAATGAGATCAATAGTGAGATTGATAGTGCAATCGACAGGTGTCCCGTGGTGTCCCGTGGTGTCCCGTTGAGTGAGATCGATGGTGAGATCGATAGTGAGATCGATACTGAGATCGATGTGGTGCCCGAAGTGTCCCGTGGTGTCCCGTGGTGTCCCAAAAAGTGCGATCGATAGTGAGATTGATAGTGCGATCGACAGGTGTCCCGTGGTGTCCCGTGGTGTCCCGTTGAGTGAGATCGATAGTGAGATCGATAGTGAGATCGATACTGAGATCGATGTGGTGCCCGAGGTGTCCCGTGGTGTCCCGTGGTGTCCCAAAAAGTGAGATCGATAGTGGGATCGATACTGAGATCGACAAGTGTTCCGTGGTGTCCCGTGCTGTCCCGTGGTGTCCCGTTGAGCGAGATCGATAGTGAGATCTATAGTGAGATCAATGTGGTGCCCCGAGGTGTCCCGTGGTAACCCGTGGTGTCCTATGGTGTCCCGTTGAGTGAGATCGATAGTGAGATCGATACTGAGACCGATACTGAAATCAAGAGGTGTTCCGCGGTGCCCCGTGGTGTCCCGTGGTGGCCCGTGGTGTCCCGTGATGTTCCGTTGAATGACATCGATAGTGAGATGGATAGTGAAATCGACAAGTTTCCCGTTGTGTCCCGTGTTGTCCCGTGGTGTCCCGTTGAGTGAGATCGATAGTGAGATCGATATTGAGATCGACAGTGAGATCGATAGTGAGATCGATACTGAGATCGATACTGAGATCGATGTGGTGCCCCGAGGTGTCCCTTGGTGTCCCGTGGTGATCCAAAAAGTGAGATCGATAGTGGGATCGATACTGAGATCGACAAGTGCCCCGTGGTGTCCAATGGTGTCCCGTGGCGTCCCGTTGAGTGAGATCGATAGTGAGATCGATACTGAGATCGATGTGGTGCCCGAGGTGTCCCGTGGTGTCCCGTGGTGTCCCAAAAAGAGAGATCGATAGTGAGACCGATACTGAGATCGACAGGTGTTCGGTGGTGTCCCATGGTGTCCCGTGGTGTCCCGTTGAGTGAGATCGATAGTGAGACCGACAAAGAGACCGATGTGGTGTCCCGATGTGTCCCGCGTTGTCCCGTGGTGTCCTATGTTGTCCCGTTGAGTGAGATCGATAGTGAGATCGATACTGAGACCGGTACTGAGATCGAGAGGTGTTCCGCGGTGTCCCGTGGTGTCCCGTGGTGGCCCGTGGTGTCCCGCGATGTCCCGTTGAGTGAAATCGATAGTGAGATCGATAATGGGATCGACAAGTGTCCCGTGGTGTCCCGTGGTGTCCCGTGGTGTTCCGTTGAATGAGATCGATAGTGATATCGATTGAGTCAGTCAGATGTTAATTCCCCCCTCTCTCCCCCCTCACAACCTCCTTATCACCCGAAGGGTGGTCGTATAGGTATCTACATCTAGTCTTTGGTTATGCAACAAGTGTGACCGTCGCACTAAGGCTACGGACGGAGGTGGTATCACAGCGTGTTTCGACAAGTGTAGGCCCACCAAGAATGATAAGTGGGTAGTTTCGCGTTTGAAAGCAGGGCTCACCACTGCCACGCTGGGTCTCGGGAGACCTCGGGATCTTGTGGCGCCATCGCTCGCTCGTCTTGCGATCCTCGACTCCGTCGTCGCCGAATCCTCCCGAGTTCTCCTCCTCCTCCTCCCCCGCCCCATCCTCCTCCTCCTCCTCCTCCTCCTCCTCCTCCTCCTCCTCCTCCTCCTCCTCCTCCTCCTCTTCCTCCTCCTCCTCCTCCTCCTCCTTCTCATCCTCCTGTTTCTCGTCCTCTCGCTCATCCCTGCAGCGGATGACGATCGGGAGAGAAGGGAGAGGGGGAGGGAGGCGAGAGAGCAGGGAGGGAGAAGAGGAGGCGGCGGAGGGCGGAGGGCGCGGCGGGCGGAGGAGAGCCGCGGAGGCCAGAGGAGGCCAGCGGCCGAGGAGGCCGGGAGGGCCGCGAGAGCTCGGGAGGCGGACGACTCGGGAGCGGCCAAGGAGGGGGGTGTCCAAGAGGTGGGTGTGTAAATCATGACCGGCGGCATGTGCGCGGCCCAGGGGGGGGGGGCTGGGACGTAAGGAAATAAGAAGGGGCGCCATGAGATCTGGGGAGATATCATGCCCCCCGCCATGATATGCACCCCCCCCTAGTCATCACCCCCCTCTTTTCCGCCCCCGAAAGCTGCCCGAGGGGGCCGGGATGGCACGGGGCGCCAGGGAAGGCTGCGGAGGCAAAAAATGCACCAGAGGCTGGGACGACAGAGGAGACCAAGAAGGCACAGAAAGCCAAGAAAGCCCAGGAAGCCAACAGGAAGGAGGAGGAGGGGGAGGAGAAAGCCAGGAAGATGGAGAAGGCCGAAGGCTGCGGAATATAAGAAGGCAGACCAGACCGGATTGCCCGAGGAGGCCAGGAAGGTAAAGGAGGCCAAAAAGGCTGCAGGACACTTGCGAGGAGGTCGGCACGAGGCCTGGAACACACAGGAGGCCAGGGAGGCCTAGGAAACCAACAATGAGAAGAAAAGAACACAATAACAAGAACAACAACAATAATGAATTGTTATTCGATTCAACCCCTGAGGTGAATCTTGCTGCCAGTGAGGCGGCATGTCAGCAGTGGCGACGGATCGTTGCTGATGGGAGACACAAGGTCCAACAGCACCGAGACTGAACAATCGGCAGTGGAGGACGCCTCGACTGGGAACGGGCCAGTCCATCTCAAGGTGACGGCACCAAGAGTAAAGAAAAAGAAAACAACATACCCTGGCAGAGCTGCAAGGAGAGAGCACGACCAGGGTGGTCCATCCGAATCCATCCCTCCTCGAAAAGAGAAGACGTCTTCGTCTTCAGGCCAAGCCCCCCCCCCCTTCGTCCCTGGAACGGTCCTCGACCCCGAGAGCCTGGGAGGCCTGGCGGAGCTGCGCTGCTTCGGCCGAAGCAGCCCGGGAGCTCATCTCTGCGACTGTGCCTCCGCCTCCTCCTCCTCCTCCTCCTCCTCCTCGCTCCTCCTCCTCCTCCTCCTCATCCTCCTCCTCCTCATCCTCCTCATCCTCCTCCTCGCTCCTCCCTCCTCTCCTCCTCCTCCTCCTCCCCTCCTCCTCCTCCTCCTCCCCTCCTCCTCCTCCTCCTCCTCCTCCTCCTCCTCCTCCTCCTCCTCCTCCTGGGCCTCCTCCTCCTGGGCCGCCTCCTCCTGGGCCTCCCTCCTCCTGGGCCTCCCTCCTCGGCCACGCGCCGAGGAGATCCCTCAGCGGCGGGACTCGGAGGCCCAGGATCCTGAGCGCCAGGGTTCCTCCTCCTCCTCCTCCTCCTCCTCCTCCTCCTCCTCCTCCTCGTCCTCCTCCTCCTTTACCCTTTACCCTTCGAGGGGGCCACCCTTTACCCTTCGAGGGTTCCTGGCCGAAAAAGGAAGGTGGAGGAGATCCTCGAGGCGGAGGGGGCAATCGACGGACAGTTGCTTGCGCTTCGGATGCTTACCTCGCGCGATCATGCTCCAAGCCCACGAGCCATACCTGGAAGGGTGACCACTGCAGTCTTCCTTGAGAACTCTGACTCGTCCATGCGAGCTGTAACTCTTGCGCAGCTGGCAGATCAACAAGTTTGCTCCATCACTGCAACTGAAACTGAGACATGTATGCTTTCGGCTGGCGATAGCAGCCACAGTGAGACCCATTTCCCCTGGGCACCTGCTGGGAGGGGGGCGCTTCGGCCAAGCAACGCGGTGAACCTTGAGGCACCGAAAACATGTCCAAATGTTACCGAGGTGTGTCCAGTCGTGCGGGTACGCTGCTGTCCGCACGGCTGGAAGTGGCTTTACATATTGTACTTCTCTGAACTCTCGGATGGGGCTGTGGGAGAAGGTGCATAGCTAGTATGCATTACGCTCGAGCATACTCGATGTGTCTACTAAGCTCCTCCTCAGCTTGTGTGTCGACGGCATGCCTGGCTAGCGCGTGCTTTGCTGCAGAAACAGCGTCGTCATTTCCACGTCTCCAAAACCGCAAATCCTCCTACACTGACTCGTCAGTCAAATACTGGCGGAACCTCACGTGCGATGTACCAGTGCAAAGCGCAAACCTGGACTCAGCTCGTGCTTGCTGGAGGTGGCCAGCATATCAACGTTTATCCCCGAACTGAGCTTCTCGAAATAGAGCGTGTGATGTTACCACGTTCTCACAATCTGACACAGGCTGAAAAATTGTGGTTACAGATTTGAAACGCGGTTAAGTATGCACAAAATTCGCCCGCCTGGGGTGTATGAGGCATGTGGGCCCACACTGGTCCCGAAGCCTGGCAAATCTGTTCTCTGTCGGCATTATAGACCACAACACTCCAGGCTGCCCTAGAGGATTCTCGAACCCCCCGACGGGTACAGGACCCATCCACAGAAAAGGTGCCACCGATGTTTTCTGGCTGGGAAGTGTCTTTCCAAGAAGGCAGAGGAGGCCAGGAAGTTCACGACTGCTAGGAAGGCGCTCTGGAGACAGAGCACGCCAGCAATGCCGAGGAGACCAGGAAGGTTGCGGCAGCTCGAAAAGCGAAGGAAGCCAGCGAGCTCGAGGAGGCCTGAAGGCAGAGGAGACCACGAAGGCCGAGAAGGTACGGACACGGACACGGTCTTCGCCTTGCACTACGGGGGTGCTGCAGGGTGGGATCGGAGATACCAAACAAGTGGAGAGGCTAAGAAGACAGCGGAGGCACAGGAGGCCAGGGAGGCTCATCTGGCCATAAACAAGGAGGCTGAGGCACAGGAAAACCAAAAGGCGGAGGCCGCCAGGAATGCAAAGAGACGGGGAAACCCGAAGAAGCTAGGAAGGCAGAGGCAGAGGACACCAGCGACTAGGAGGCCAGAAATAACGATGGACGAGATCGAGGACGACTACTTCGACACCATGCGGCAGGCGGTCGCAAGAGCTCACACCCCTGCATTGGCAGTGGCTGGAGCTCAAGCCACCCAAACGTCTCAGATGGGAACGCCGGGACTGGTACGTGAAGCGCGCTCGCGAAAATGCTGCCCAACGCACGATGGCCGACGTACAGTTACGACGGCCACCTGGGCTGGCGGGGGGGGCAGGTGGAGGGACGACGACGCCGAACGGCAGCTCCCGGAAACGGCGTATCTCCTTCCCTTTAGAGACGGCGATGGGAGCGAATAGCGCTGGGAGGCGGGCGCCAGACGCAGCCGCAGGGAAGCCTCGCCGAAGATGCAAACCATCGGCGCCCCTGGACACGCGCACTGATTCCCAATAACCCGCCCGGGCTCGGCGATGACGGAGAGGTCCGGCGCGCCCTCCCCTCCCATGCTCCAGGGTACCTGGTCCTCCCGTTGCTCGGCCCCCCACATTCTCCGGCGTCGTCGCACGGTCGGCGCACGGTCGGCGCCCCTGGGGGGCGGCAGCCGCGCGCACTGAGGACGAGGAGGGGAAGGAGAAAAAAACGAAGAGAGGGGGAGGAGGAGGCAGAGGGCGGAGGACGAGGAGGAAGAGGAGGACAGGACAGGACAGGACATCCGTATAAGGGGGTCAACGTCAACGCACCTAGACTGGTGCCTTGCGCGCGTCTGGCAGAATCCCCTGCGATTTGGTTGTGCAACGGCCCTGTGTTCTCACTAGGGCCGGCAGGGGGCATACCCCGAAGCTTCAAGGGGTGAGCTCCGAGGTGGCCCCGTAAGAGAGGCTCGCTAACTTGTGAGTACGACTCCCTGCGGGTCAGCGCGGGGGGGGCAGCTGCTAGCCCTTCCGCGTGCTCTTGGAATTGGAGACGCGCTGGGTGAGCAGGGCTTCCAAGCTAGGGGGGAAGAGACAACGACGCGACCACTCAAAAGGAGAAAGGGAGGATAATCGGGGGGCCATGCTTTCCAAACTTTTGTTGGGGGGGTCTAATTATCATACTGGTTGCATGCTCTCTCCCTCTCTCTCTCTCTCTCTCTCTCTCTCTCGGCTCACTCCTCTCCCAGAGCGACCTGGCCGATAGTTGCCCCATGCATTGTCGCATCTGCACCCCTTATACCCCGCAGTAGCACCCCACTGTTACCCCTCGAAGCGCAGGTAGGGAAGAGCATGCGGGTAGACGCGGCGCGTTGGAGGTGGGGCCCTCGAGGATGCGCTCTGGTGGCCTTCGTGGTGACCACCTTGTTTCCAATCCTCACCCCCTACAGTAGTGCACCTGCCGGCACTCCAAACTCTCACTTCCCAAGACGCCGCCTATGCGAGCACTCTTTAGGGCCCCCGCGCCGAGATGGCCCCGCTAGCGATGGCCCCACTGAGTCTGCCCGCCATGCCTGCCTAGAGTCGCACTCGGAGGTAACCTCGCTAATGCACCCATGGGTGTTGTCAATGGGCTCTCTCACATGCGGCCGCTGGAGCTGGCCGCCCCCTCCGACTTGGCGCGCTGTCCGAAGATCTCGGCACCGTCCAGCAGGGCCCTCGCGCTGTCTCAAGATCCCGGTGTTTGTTGTGCCTTTTCTGTTCCTCCGGGTCGAACGCGTCCTCGTTGCTCGACTCCTTCAAGACGACCTTCATGACGCCGCAGAGGTAATCCTCGTCATGCTTTGATATCTTCAGCGCCATCTCACACCGACTCTGCGCGGCGAAGGCCTTCCCCCCAGCTCTTTCCCACGCGCCCACAGGGCGCCTCGCGACGAGCGCGCGCCTGTCGACCTTGCGCATCATCGGAAAGGAAAGCGGGATCACTTCGAGGAGCTCCTCTGGGCTCATCTGCTGGGCGGCGCCGCGAGACTTGCAATGGCTATCCTCGATGGCGTCGTCTAGCTTCTGCCGCAGCCTTTCCGCTACCAGCGCCCCCCACCTCTCCCGCCCTGAGCTCCACCACCATCGAAGGCCACCTCTTGAGCGCGGGAAACATCGACTCGCACCTTACGTCTGGCCACTTCTCGCTGCCCCTGCCGAAGTCGTCCTTCATGCTGTCCGCCCACTCTTTCATGAGCTCGTCATCTGGGTGGTTCTCCCGCGCCTTCGCGAGCTGCGCCCAGCCCACATTGCACCAGAACTCCCACCGGTGCCCCCTCGAGTTGGGGCCGGGGTCTTGCCACCACAGCTCGTTGGGAAATGCAAGTCCGCACTGGCAGGCGACGCCCTTCTCTGCGCCCCATCCTGCGCCCCTCCTGCGCGCGAAGTCCAGCGCCTTAGGGCGCGCCGTCTGTTTCTCCCTCATGTTCTCTGCCGTCTCGTGGCCGCCCATCTCGCGCAGCTCCTTCTCTGTCTCCCCCAACTCCTTCCCGGCTGCAGTCAGCGCGTCGCCCTTGACGCCCACGGCCATGCACTTGTTCAGTAGGGTGTCATATTCTCTGGCACAACTTGGGGAATCAGCCACGCCTTCTCCAGCTTTGCTGAAGGCTGCGAAGATGCCCTCATTCATCGTGATGTTCCCCAGCAGTGCCGTTGACCTGTCCTTAGGCCCGTTCTATGGCCATATTGTTCCTCTGTTTGCGAGACTCGTTATGCGGTCCTTCCTCGGCCTCACTGAGCGCTTTCGCCGCCTGGATCTGCCCCGGGGACTGGGCTGCCCACTCGCGCCCTGTTTGCATCTCTCCCCTGTCCTCGACATACCTGCTCCCTCGCAACGCACTGCTATCCTCCATGTCGTACATGTTCCTCGTCGCTCCACTTGGCCCACTCCTGCTGCCTCGGCCCCAGCTCGCAGTCTGCGCGCGCCCTCTTCCGCAGACTTCCTTTGCCTTCTTAACCTCCCGAACGCATCTACAACTACACAAAGCAAAAGTGCACCTTGTTGCGGGAACCAAGGTTGGCAATCACAATTAGATTTGGCGCGTCGGTCGGTCTGGGCGGACGGACGCCGCCCCGCGACCTAGGATGGAAGGCGATGGTCGCGCCGACGACGCCGCGTGCCAAGCGTGGAAGCGATCACCACGCTTCACGGCGAGGCTCGACGGCAGCCGCAGCAAAAAAACGCAACACGAACAAGCGTTCCACCCTCGGACGGGGAATCCGGCACGAAGGAGAATTCGACTGCGCGGGGGATCGGATCGCGGTTTGCCGCTGGGGCACAGGCGGGGGAGGGAGGCGGGCTGCGCGAGATCGAGGGCCCCAGGCATACGGCTGGCTTCGCTGAGCCAGGGGATGCGGGATGTCGGCGGGGAGCGGCCCAGGGGGCGGGGCCTCGGCGATGGGCAGCGCGGGCAGCCGATGCCTCGCGAAAAGGGGGCACGTCCAGAACGGCACTAAGCGGCCGGGGCGCGGTACACGTTGGGAGCGCGAGCGGCGGCACCCGACATGCACCCCGCCCCGCCGGCTAGGTGCAGCCATATAGGTGCTCCGTTTTGTGGGGATGTCTCCGGCGAAGCCAGCACGCGCAGAACTACGCCTTGTGCCTGGCGGAGTGCAATTCTGAAAGCGCTGGGTGTCTCGCGCGGGGCGAGCACGCACAGACCGGCACCTAGCGAAATGGGCGGGGCACAAATCGAGCGCGCCGTCGCGCCCCGCCCGCAGAGTCAGGAAGGCAAGGGCCGCAGTGCCCCCTGCCGGCCTCCAGGCGGAGGTGCCTGAACGCCCCAGGGCCATCCGAAGGAATTCCAACTGCGGCCTCCGCCCACATCGCTCGCCTATCAGAGCATCTCGCCTGGCCGCTACGTCCCCCCTTCCCGCCCGCTGCTCTGCCCTCCCCCACCCCCTTCTTCCTCTACCTGCCGCCATCAATTTCCCTGAGCGTTTCCCAATTGCCCCTGGCCCCTGCGCGGCGGCAGACGCCCGCCACCCCCGCGCAGCTGAAAGACCCACCTTGCGCTCATCCCCCTATCCATTCGCGAAGCGCAAATCGCGATTCCACACTGACACTGGCAAGCGACGTCGAGGCCCCAGCAAATCCGACAGGCGTGATCGGCCCCCTCGAATGCCGGGCGAACCTATATGCAAGACGATTTCGCAAAAGTAATTTTGGAATTTGGCGATCCGCTCAAGGAGCTAATCCACTTGCCCAAACAGTAGTTCTGTGCCTGTCCGAACCTTGTTCATGTCCAGGTGCATTCTCGGCGTGCCCCCTGTGGCCCTCGATCATCTCGCAGTGCCCGAACCCCCCGCTGCAACGCACGCGTGGCAATAGCTGACTGCTGCCCGCGAAGGCCACGGGCAGCCCCCAACGCCCCGCACCCTGAGGCACCACCGCTCGTGCGCAACACTGCGCACCTGGGCCGTCGCTGAGCCAGGTTGGCTGCGGGGGCCGAAGAAGATCGATGGAGGTTGAAGCGCGGTGCGCACTTGCACCGAATATCACGTAATACATTGCGTTCTGGTCCCATTATCCCCACGCACACACAAACACACGCACGCGCGCACGCACGCACACACGCACGCGCACGCGCACGCGCACACACACACACACACACACACACACACACACACACACACACACACACACACACACACACACACACACACACACACACACACACACACACACACACACACACACACACACACACACACACACACACACACACACACACACACACACACACACACACACACACACACACACACACAACACACACACACACACACACACACACACACACACACACACACACCACCCACCACCACACCACCACCACCACACCACCACCACCACCACCACCACCACCACACCCACCACCACCCACACACCACCCACCACCCACCACCACCACACAACAAACCCCACCCACCCCACCCCACCCAACCCACAACACACACACACACACACACACACACACACACACACACACACACACACACACACACACACACACACACACACACACACACACAAACACACACACACACACACAGCCCTTTTACCCATCTCTACATTGTACGCATGCTGCACAGCATGCGATATACCCCGCCCACCGTCTCTCCGCAGCTGTAATGGAGTAAGCCGACGTAGATAAGCATCGCGTCGCCATAACGACGCCGGCTACTGAATAGGACGTGAGGACTGGTTGCTGCCAGGGAGGCCTCTTCCCAAAGCGTTTCTCTGCACCGCCGCCCCCCGTTTTGCTGAAAATCGACGGCCAATTCGCGCATCCTACCGTCTGGACCAAAACGTCTAAATTCAGCGAGGCGTTCATCTCCCACGCGGATTGACTCCGCTATCCTCTCGCCATCTGAAAAATCAACCGATCCGACGTGCGAGTCTACGAAAACTACAGCCTGAGCTTCAGCTCTGCTGCCGGGGGGGGGGGGCGGTGCGGCTCTGCCCGGGTAGGGCGGGGAGGGGGGTGGGGGGGGGGTCATCGGGCCCACGCTTCCCCCCCCCCCCCCCCCCCCCCCCCCCCCCCCGGGAATCCCAAACCGCCCCAAGACGGGCCAAAAGGGGCCCAGGGGGCAACCAAGACGGCCCAGGAGGCACCCGAAACAATCCAAGAGCGCCCCTAAACGCCCAAGCTGGCCCGACGACGGCCCAAGAGGGCGTCGAGACGCCTCAGGGAGATCCCAAGAGGACCCCCAAGAGGGCCCCAAGAGGGTACAATAATAAAGTTGATAATCGGTTTTGAAGCATTTTAGCTTTATCGCAATTTCCGTCTTAGAAGCGCCGAAGACGGTTCAAGAGGCCCCCAAGATCGCCCCAAGACAGCCCAAGAGGCCCCCAAGAGAAGCCAATACGGTCCCAGAGGGCCCCAATATAGCCCTGGAGGCCCCCCAAGACGACCCCGAGAAGCCCCCAAGATGGCCCCGAGAGGGCGAACCCGCGCGGGTCTCTCTAGCGCCCCACCCCCAGATGACCCCAAGAGGCCCCCAAGATGCCCCCGAGGCGCCCCCACGGGGCCCCCAGAGGCTCCCAAGAGGCCCCCAAGAGGCCCCCAAGAAGACCCCGAGAGGCCCCCAAGAGGCCCCCCCCCAAGAAGACCCCGAGAGGCCCCCAAGAGGCCCCAAAGGCCCCCAAGAAGCCCCAAGAACCAAGAAACCCCAAGAGGCGCTCGCTCGCGCGCTGCCAGGCCAGAGATGCACGGCCTGACTTGGCATTGCTCGGAAGCGAAAGCGAACGAAGAACCTTCCACCCGTCGCCGTCACCAGTCGTGGCTCGTCGGACGTCGGCAGCCGTTCGCTGTCAGTCGTCGTCGTCGTCGTCGTCGTCGTCGTCGTCATCATCGTCGCCGTCGTCGTCGTCGTCGGTTCGTCGTCATTAACTCCTTCGTCGGTCGTCGTCGAAAGCATCCCGCTCGTCGACCGCTGGTCGCCCGTTGTCGTCGCCATCGCCCATTTCAACAACAATGGCATCAGGGGCGCCCCAGATCGGCGGCACTGGCCGGAGGCCACTACAATATCTCTTCCTCTTCGCCTGTCCGCCGTCGGGCGCCCCCGCGATGCCCAACTGCCCTGGGAAGGGCCCCCGGGGGCGGCTCTCTCTCTCTCTCTCTCTCTCTCTCTCTCTCTCTCTCTCTCTCTCTCTCTCTATATATATATATCTCTCTCTCTCTCTCTCTCTCTCTCTCTCTCTCTCTCTGAACTCAACGCAGACGCCGTCGGATGCGCGGCGAAGGCGCTCGTCCGCGAGAGCCGCGGTCAGGCGCTCTGCCCCGAAGGTTCTGCACTCCGGAGAAAACTTCGCCAATGCAATCGCCCCCTCCTGACCTCGCGGCGCCGACGTTGAAATTCCCGTTCCACCATCCTCTCCAGTTCCGACATGGGCGCCGCCGACTGAGACTTCTTGCCTCCCACGAGGACGATCAGCAATCCCATTGCCATCCTCAGGTCGTGGCCCGAGAACTGGCCCAGCTTCGCCATGGTCTCTCCTTTCGCGCCCCTCGGGAGCACTGACCTGAAGTCGGGGGTCTCGTTGATTCCGATCTGGATATTGCCTGAGCCCTCCCCCCAGAACTGCTGCTCGTCCTCGTTCGGGTTCCTCTTCTTGCTGCCGCGGGCCCTGTAGCTCTCGCTGACCTTGCACACCTCGATCGTCTCTGTGACCATGGTCTGGCTGTGCTCGCCGTTGCTGCCCACCATCTTCAGGAAGTCGCCCAGCACGTCCATCGCCCGATCTATCGACGCCGCCACTGTCGTAAAATCTTGTTCCTGCCAATCCGACACCATCTCCTGGACGCGCTCCATGAGCGCAATCCCAGCGCGGATGCCTGGCGGCCCCGGCATGCGCCCCTTGCCTCTCTCACTGACCTGGCCCCCGTAGCTTCGCCCCGCTGCCAGCGACTTCCGAAGCGCCCAATTGCTGACTCATACTAGAAAAAATTCGAGGCCATGCGACTCATCTCCCTCATCTCTGCCGCTGAAAGGAAGGCCAATCGCTGGAGTCCGCGGATGCATCCTCTCAGATCGATCTCCTTTGCCCATGCCGCCCTCGCAGAGCTTCGGCCACCCTTCCCTCTCCGCGCCCGCCCCCCTTGTGGGCGGGGCAATCTCCACGGCGCACTCGCCATCCTCAACGCAATGCGGGCCAGGGCGGCGGCGGCGCGCGCGCATTTGAAAATCCCCCAACGATTGGGCCTGGAAGCTAAAGGGCGCAGCCTAGGGAAGGACGCCCCTGGACGGGGTGATTCCAACAACTCCTGTCTTGGTAGCAAATCCCGCGGCTCTCCGTGGCCCCCATGACTCGGTCGCTCGAATTCCTCTCGTCGCGAATGAGCTCAGGCACCATGGGCATTGATATGTTATCATTTGGCAGGGGATCAGTGGAAGACAATTGCGCACCACCCTCCTGCGCGCTGCCAGCGCCGCCGCCGCGGTGAATTGCGCCGCGCGCGCCTGCCCCCCCCCCCCCCCACCCACCCACCCACCCCACGCCCCAGACGCGCCCATGCTGAGCGAACAACTCCCCCCCCACTACTATTCCCGGTAGCTCGGCGCCCAAAGCGCGCCCTGCACGTCGTAGAATGCTGGGACTTGCCACAAGCCACGCTTCCCAGCCCCTCGCGCCCTTCTGAAACTTTGCGATGTCTGACTGCCTCTGCGGGCACCAGCCTGCAACGCCCTCGCTGACCCCCGCCAGTGCCTGAAAAATCCTTAACCACCTGCTTTGCCCAAGGTGTAAGCGCCCCACTGCCGAAGCCCCCTGGATGGCTCGCCCATTGCCTGCGCCATCGCAGCCTGCGAAACCTCGGCGCTGTAGCACACCGCGGCGCCCCCCATTGCTTGAACACCTCTTTGTTGTCGTAGCATCTGGTCGTACCGTCTTCTTGAGTCTCGCCCATTCTGCCTCCTGCCGTTCGTCTCTATAGAATTGCCATAGCACTGCCAAGCGCTCCGAGGTGGCGGTTCTCCAATACAGATGCCATCGGCCAACTAAGGCCCGCCCGCGATACAAACGCCCGGAACATCTCCTTCTATATTTTGTCGGGGGCACCTGAGGGCCAGAAGCAGCCACATTTTCTGCGAGCTATCTCTGCATAGCGCCACATCTCCCCCTGTTCTCCCCCGCGCAGCCCAGATCGGCAGGTAGGCGCGGGCCCAGCACTCGCATCTCCCTCGCCGGCGTGCCCCTGAGCTCCCTTTCCCTTTGCAGGTGCCGAGTGGTCCCATCTCGCCCAGGGCCTCGAAGGGAAACCTGGCGGTTGGTTTTGGCCAGGTTCAGGCGCCAACCTCCCCTCGCCAATTTGCGCCCCGATCTCTCCGTGGTAGCGTTTATCTGCTCCGCTATCCTCTCCGCCTGGAGCAGCGGCCCACCCCCCGCCCCAGCGGGCGCATCTCGACGAGCCGAGATATCCTCGCTTTCGCCAAACGCTGACTGGCGCTCCGAGGTCCCCTCGCCAACTCCCGTCACCTGGGCGGGCGGGCCCAGCTGAACCACCGCGTGGATTTTGGCGACGTCGCGCATGACCGCGCTGAGCGAGAGATCGTGCACCTGGTCTGTAACAGGGCCCAACGCGTCATGCACTCTCTGCATCTCGCCCCCCCCCCCCCCTGACGCCAATGTCTCGCTGTCCCGCGCGCAGGTTGCAGGCGTCATTGAATTACAGCGGGCACCAAATAAAACTATCTGCGCTCCCTGCGCAGTCAGCGCGTGCAGCTTGTCATCGGCGCCTCCGATGCTCATCGAATCGCAGTTGGTCGCCTCGACGTCGAATGGCAAGCAAGCCCCCCCCCCCCCCCTCGACGCCGCGAAAACCGACGCCGGCAGGGGGTTGCGTTTCGCGCTCGCGAAGGCCTTGGCGCATGCAGAATTACTGGCGACGGTGCTTCCACCTGCCTGCCCCCGTCTCCATTGCGCGGTTTCGACGCATGCAATAGCGCCCCCCCCCCCCCCCCCGCGACCTCGCAGCCCTTCCTGTGCCCAGCATGGGCGCTTCGGAGCTTCCCCTCTGCAATGCACCCCTTGTGGACAGCCATTCCCATGGAGCACAATAAGCGCCCTTAACTCTTGCCCCATCCAATCCCCCGTTTGAAATTGCCTTTCTCTGCAGAAAACGAAATCGATCTGCGCCTGTCCAGCGGCGCAGGCTGGGATTGGCGGCACCCCATGAGGATGTCCTCCTGCTTATCGTTCCTGCACTCCATACTCTCGTCTGCATCCATTGCTGTCCACCCCAATCCAGCTTTCTCGTATCTCCCCAAGTGGTGCGCTTTCCTCATTCGCCCTCAACGCATCTCCGTCGTCGGCTCTTTCTGTCCTGCCCGGCGCATTTCCTGCTTCCCATCCAATCTTCTGTAGAATCGCCCTTCCCACACAGTACTTGTAGAGTGAGCTGTACTTATCCAAGTCCTCCTCGTCCACGCGTAGCTCCGCCGCTCGCACCCCCTGCCCCATGCATCTTGTTGCTCAACTGCTCGCGGTCCTCCAGGTCGACCGCGGGGCCCAGAGTCATCCAAGTAAGTTCCACCGGTAGCCCACTGTGGGGGGGGCTCTCCTATCTGCCGCTCTATCTGCAGCACTTCAGCACTTTCCTCTTGCCCCTCTCCACCCGAGCGCCCAGGCCCCCATCCATTGGTAACCGCGCGCCTTCCGCGATCATCTCGCCATGCTCCTTCTCGCACTCGAATAAGTCCATCAGCTCTGCGGCACGCCCCCCTCCACGAAGATGCCCCCCCCCCGCCCCCCGCCACCCGCCCCCAACTTTTCTCTGCCATTCCTCCGTGCTCCACCAAGTGCGCAACCAAAAGTAGCACCTCTTCGTCGGTCCTCTGCGATTCCTCTGACATTCTACCCTGAGCCTGGGCATCTCGCTGAAATTGGTGTTCTCGCGCGCCATCCACAGCCCCTCTGTCGGTCTTCTCTCCCTCGCGGCTTCCAAATCTGACCTGCGTCTACGCAGAGCAGTTCGCACATGTTTCAGCTCCTCCTTGATCCCCCGCAATATCCCCCGCGAGTCTGACTCCGCCATGTCCACTCTCAACATCATCCTTTCTGCCAGGAGGGAATGTCTCAATAGCTGGAAGGCTGCTATCCCCTTGTCATCCTGCGTCTTCTTGACAGGGAATACGCATCACATTGCTTTGCTGTCAGCATCGCCCCATGTCTTCCACATCCGATCTGCTGCAGGTCGGTCCTGGAGCTCTCTCCATTCATCCTGTGCCGTTCGCTCTCCAGTGTTTGCACTCCGAGATAACCCCGCTAATGATCCTCCTGGGAGCTCGGCAGATGCCTCCCGGAACGCACTCCGAGATGACCTCGCCCATGCTTCTCCTGGAGGCTCGGCAGAATCCGCCTGGATCACACTCCGAGATGACCTGGCTTGGCTGCTGGGGCATAGTAGCCTTCAGGTGGCGATCGACAGATCCCAGGGATTCCGTTTTCACGCGCCCTTCCCTCAGGCACTCCATCAGCGCGTCGCGGCCCACATATTTGTCTGCCCGTTCCTGTCTGCGCTTGCTCGAAAAGTGAAATTGGCATTCAAATCCGATGTCGACGCCCAAAAGGGACATGGTATCTATGTCCTCTCGCTTTGATTGCCCGTGCGTTTTTTCTCGCCGCCCCTCTCAACGCAACGCATCTTCGCGCGCGAGGTGAAGCTCCCGTCGGCATCGCTGTGCGATCGATCTTGCCCGTCCGTATCTCGTCGTCTTCGACGCAATAGTAAGTTGGCCCACAATCGAAGAAGGCGGTGACCACTGACACCAGGCTGTGGACACAAAACTCCCTGAAAGCTGCACCGCTGTCGCTTTCCACCTCTTTACCCACCGGCCCCAATGCCGCTGCATGTTTGCCCGAGCTGCGCCTGCTTACCACCGAATCCCCGTTGTCTGCTCTGTGTTTCCCCAGTTGGCCGTTGATGCCACCCCACACTATGATAGAATATCTGCCGCCTGTGTCGTCACAATTTCCTTCCACCCACTTCATATTCTTTGGAAACCATTTCAGTGTTTGCATACCCTTTTCTCTTGTGAAAAATACGTAGCAACTATTGTGACGTCAGCTCTCGTGCGCAATATCACCCCCGATGCTCTTCCTTGATGTTGCGCCGGTGGTGTACTGTGCATGGAAAGCTTTGTCCTTCATCATCTCATTGGAAACCAAGAGCGTCGCGCCGCATGCCTTAGTAATATATTTCCCGCTTTTCCCCCAAACTACAGTGCCACATGGTGTGTATGATTCGTCTTATTCATCTGCTTTGGCCCTGCCCACTGGTGCGTCCCTGTCAGCACAATCACATCCCACTCTCGTAGTACACTGCTAATTTTCCAGCCTGTCCGTGGCACTCGCCGCCAATGGGTTGTAAAATACCAGTTTCATCAATGCACACATCGAAAACGATGCGCCCGCCGCCATCTATCTTCCATGCCCCCCCGCTCCCTCTCTGGCCCGTGCAAATGCGGGGCGGTAGTCGTGTGGGACTCTCAGGAAAATTCTCTCTCCGTCGGCTCTCAAGTGCCTGAGCTTCCAAAGCCGACCAGGAAGAGGAGGAGGAGGAGAAGGAGGAGGCAAAGGAGGAGGGAGGCGGAGGAAGAGGAGAAGGAAGAGGCGGAGGAAGAGGCGGAGGAGGAGGAGGAGGAGGAGGCTGAGGCCGAGGAACATGGGGACATCAAAGTACCGATGCCACTACTCCACAGACATCTCCCAGGTCGCGTTCAAAACCACGATCGCGAAGCGAATCCGGCCATGGCGACGAGGGCCGGGTAGCGATCTCGGCGTCTTCTCCTCCTGTGGACGGGAAAAGGGGGGAAAAGGAAAGGCAGCCCTGCCCAAATCGGGCGACCATCGATCCCCGGACCCCTCCTGGGCTCCACGCGCTGGCCCGCCCCTCCGGGCGGACCTGACCGCGGCGGCGAAAAGCCTCCAAGGAGGCCCACGGCGGGGCGGCAAACGCCTGGGAGCCAACGGGCGAAGAACGGTATAACATAAAGTGTTCTCTCCGTCGGGGGCGCCTGCCCCTGGGCGGCGGGAAAGTTTATACCCTCACGGTGGCACCGTAGGGGTAAAAACTTTCCAGCCGCCCAGGGACAGGCGCCCCCGACGGCGAAAAAGTTTATTTTGTACCGTTCTTCGCTCGCTGACTTATGTAATCAAAAAATAGTCTGGGGACTATTTGTTGAATATGTTTTGACCTTTTTGGGGTACGTTTGGTGTGTTTTTTTTTTTCGTCGAAGATCCCCCTGTAGGGGGACAGGCGCCCCCGACGGCGAACAAGCTTGTTTGATGCCGCTCTTCGCTCGCCGATGGGAGCGCCGCCGCGGGCCGCGGCCCCGACGGGAGCAGCCGCAGCAGCGGGGGGCGCCGCCTCGCCGCCGCCGCCGCGGTGGCCGCCAGCGCCGCGGCGGCGCGGGACGCGGGGCGGCCCGCGGGCGGCGCCGGCCCGCGGCGGCGGGGCCGCGCGGGCGCCGGGCGGGCGGCGGCGGGCCTCCGCGTCCCGGGCGGGCGCGGCGGCGCCGAGCGGCGGCGAGGAGTTTCCGTCGCCCTCCGCCCTCGCCTGCTTCGCCCTCGCCCTCCCCCGTTCGCCCTCCGCCACCCTGCGACGCGCCCCCCGCCCCTCCCTGCGCCTTCCCCCGCCCCCTCCCCTCTCCTTCCCCCTCTCGCCCCTCTCCTCCCTCCCAATCCCGCTCCGCTCCGCATCGCCCCTGCCCTCGCCCCTCCCCCTCCCCCTTCCCCTCGCCCCTTTGTTCCCTCTCGCCTTCCCCCTCCACCCCCCCTCTTGTTAGCTGTCAAGTAGAGTGGCCTTCTACCACCCAAGGGATCTCCAGAGGTGTCTGAGCGTCTAGGGTTTCACGCAAGCCTGGCAGGGATGGAGGGGCTGCGCCCGTCGCTGTCGGGGCTCGAGCTTGACAAGTCGAGTTGGATAGCGGAGCCTGGTAAGTCGCGACCAGGTTCGATCGCTATCCGCATCTCCAGCGAGACGCCGCGCGCGCCGCCACATGTATCGCGCTCGCCGCAGGCCTTTCGGCCATTGGCGACATTAACACAGAGGCAAAGTTCACGAATACCACAGACAGCGACAACAAAAAAAACGCAGAACACAGTGAACACGTTCACCGACGCGAGCAACATCCACGAGCAGGTCGATCTGAAGGCATCATGTCCGAGCACACGGGTTTCCCGCTCGACGCCTACACGAAAGGAGCACCTCCAGGATGGAGACCAGCACTACTGCACGACCCGTTCAGAAGGTTCTTGGACAAACTCCGGCCTTGGTTTCGCATGACCGACTTGGCCGCCGAGCAGACTGGCCGCGCAGTCGCGGGCAGGCAACAAGGAAGCCCTTGCAACATGGCACTGTCACTGACGTTACGAACTCAACAAGGAGGCGAGCTGCAAGGAGATGCCGCTCTCGCATACCCTGGCGAAGCAGTATAAGTCGATGGTCAAGGCAAGGGTCCTTCTTTCTGCCACCGAGACCGGAGTTCAGCACTTGATTCGCATTGCTTCTCGAAGAAATGGCCCGGATAACCAGCAGGCAGCCCCAGGCACAATCGGCATGTTCTACGACCTCCGACGATGTCGTCTCTTTCTCTCTCTCTCTCTCTCGTGTTTTCCCTCTCTTTCTCTCTTGGAGTATATGGCTGGGTTCGAGCACGCGTACGAAGAGGCAAACAGGCTTGGGTGTCTCATCCAAAACGATGTAGCCCTCCCTCATCAGCTATTGAAGTACAGTGGAATTGAGGAAGTTCATGATCGATCATGTGCTGCTGTTGGTCAATGACGATCTCCCGCACCACGAAAATATCAAGAATCACTTGCTGCAACTCGCGAAAAGCCAGACCCCTGCACAGCTACCTGGCGTTGGAGGTTACCACGCGGCTGGCTCCAAAAATGGGGAAAATGACGAAGAGTTGTATGACGATGACACCCGTGCGGCAGTCAGCGGAACCTGTTCGTGCTTTCTTCCGGAAAAAACTGTTTGCAAGATTGTTGGAAGGTCTTTCCCGGGTTTTGGGGAAGGGGGAGCGGCGAAGAAGGTTTTTGAAAGGCTTGTTTCCAAAAACCTCCCAACAACCTTCTAACAAACCGTCCAGAAACCGCCAAAAACCTTCCAATAAGCCTGCAAACCTTCCGGAGGAAGGTTTGACAATATTGCTAGGACAATTCCTCCTAAAACCTTCCAAGCACCTTCCTGAGGATGTTTTTTGGGTAAGAATTCCTCCAAAAACCTCTTTTCAAAAACATTCCTGACGATGGCATTAAGGAGGTGTTTAAGAACATCCCTACAACAACCCCTATAAACCTTCCCGAAAAATACACCGAGGTTTGTCAATGGGATTCCTCCAACAACCTTGAAAGAATGGGTAATAAGGTTTTAAGACGCGTTTGATGAAGATCCCCTCAAAAACCGTCCAAAAACCTTCCCGGGGAAGGTGCGGTTCCTATGAGGATTCCACCAAAAACCTTCCAAACACCTTCTTGAGGAAGATGTCCTAGACACCTTCCAGGAACCTTCCTGCGGAAGGTAATGGAAAGGCTGTTTCGGAGGACTCCTCGTAAAACCTACCAGCTGCCTTCCTGAAGACAGTTTCACCAAGGTTTTCTGGAAGGAAAAACCTTCTTAAAACACTCCGGAAAAGGGGTTGGGAAGGTTTTGGGAAGCACTCCTCCAGAAACCTTCCAAAAACCGCCCTGAGGATGATTCCAAGGAGGTTCCCAACTGGATTCTTCCAATAATCTTCAAAAAAAACCCTAGGAGGAAGGTGTCGAGGAGGTTTTTAGGGTTATTCCTCCGAAAGTATTTACAAAAAAAAAAAAAAAAAAAAAAAAAAAAAAATGAGGAAGGTTTTAGAAAGGTCATCAAGAGGATTGCATCAATAACCTACCCCCCCCCCACAAGGAAAACTTCCGGAAGAAAGTGCTGGGAAGAGTTTTCAGCAGGAACCCTAGTTTGCAAAGGGATGGGAGGCCCAACCAGCAGCTTCGCCCAAGGCGAAGCCCATATCCAACTCTGTTGCACCATAGCAACGATAGACCCAGAAATAGGAAGTCGTCGCGGGGGCGACGGGCCACGTCAAACGAAGCTGTTTGCGGTCTCCATGGCAATCGGCGCGCCTCGCGACGCGGCGCAGTCAAATCCTGGCGGCCGGCCGCTTGAGCACACGCGGCCACGGACGAACGCTCGCCATCTCTCGCTCGCGCCCCAGCTCCCTCTAAAGTCGGGGGGGGGGGGGGGGCGACGCGTGAGTCCGCCGCCCGCTATACGGTAAACACTATGCATGCAAAGAAGGCAGCAACAGGCGGGTTCGAAAGGCAGGTCGAACCGCGCGCAAGCACCCTCGCGCGCAAGTTGCCCTGCAAGCAGATCGCCATGCAGGCGAACATTTCTCAGGCGGCCCCAGACGACGGAACGTGGAATGACGTTTTAAGTCGCGCTTGAAGGATTGCGTTCCCCCCATGACCTGTAAGAGCATATCTCTGTCGATGCCCCCTTCGGCGTGACCGTCCGCAGCCATGTCGCGAGTGCCACACCACTGCATACTATGCACGATACCACGCTCCATCATCTGTCGCATCCAACTGATGCGCCCCAAAAATGTACACTCGGTCGGTTTCTGTTGGTCTTTGACAAGGACTTGGAGACAGATTCTGCATGCATGGTCAAAATGACCTTAGTGCTCAGGCAGCCCATATCATGCATATCCTTCAACTGAGTGGGCGTAAGCGGTCCTGCGTGGAGCGCGTGCAGAGTGACGATCGCGGGATAGCAGTCCTCCAAGTTGTCGGCTGCTGCTAGCGCGTCTGCTGAATATCTCGAGCAGGCCTGCAAGCGGTGAGACTTGCAGTGCGCATCGATTATATGAACGACAGGCGCACCAGCTGGCGTGCTTCCACGCCGTAGCAGGCTTGCCCCGCGAATATCATAGCCTTCGACATCGCCATCCGCATCTCCACCCTGGCGCCGATAGCCGGAGTCGCTGTGGAGGTCGACCTCGTCCGTTTGGGTCATCGCTCGATAGATGATCTTCTTCGGGCAGGCCTACAACATCCTGGTAATCGCGCTCAGTCGTCGCACCTGTATGTTGGTCGGTTCTTGGACACGTTGCACGGAAAACAACATATACCATCAACCACACCTGCGTGATTAATGCGAAAGCCAGAGCGCATCTGAGGCTGACGAACATGTCAGTGACCATGCCTTAGCGTCAGCGTCTGCGCCAGTGGGTTCAGGATGTTGTACAGGACGAAGCTGCCTTATGTATTCGTCTTGATCAAGTGTAACGTCACCGCCCCCATCCCTTGTACAGATCACAGCATGATTGGTATATGTATGCTTCCTGAGTTTACATTACACACAATGTCCTCAACGCACTGAACGTACCTGGCAACGGTGTCCTCAGCACCGGCCAAATTAATATCGGCAACGTGCTTGGCTGTGAGAAGGTTGTTGCTTGTCTCGAACTCCTCGTCGTTGGACGTGGGTCTGAGACCAAACCCTCTTGTGGTCTTTCTGAACTTCAGTGAGAGGGCTCTGGGTGCATCCTTGGCGCCAGTACCTGGCTTCAGCCACTGCAAGCAGTGCTTCGACTCATCGTAGTGCTCGAATCCTGGAAGGGAACGAAACACCGATGCTGACCCAGGCAGCAGCGCAAAGTAAACCACGCGTTAATTTTCACAGGTTGCCCCAGCAAGTTCCCGACGCGCCAGATCCCTCAGGACAGCCATGTTTATGTCAAGCGAGGCAATGATCCATTGCTTCTAGCACGCTGCCGCGCTTGCGAGTAGTCTCTGACTCGACAGCCGCGCCGCCCCTGAGAAAGTTTCCACGTCGAAACCTTTGAGGCCCATGAATGAAGACCCCAAGTACTATGCACAATCTAATGGTCCGCTCCATCTCGCCGCTTCCGTTCTTTACGAACTTCCACTTATACGCATCTCGAAGTCATGGTGTTTGACGCCTTCGATATATCTTGCATCTTGAAAGATTTGTTGCCAAACCATGTCTTGAGTTCAGTGCATGTGGCCTTAGATGCCCTAACTGGATTCGCCTGAGCGTCGGCCTTCGCGAGGAGGTCGCCCTCCTTGACGACCGCGGCAGGTCCGGCGGCAGCGCTCACAGATACTCGCATAGTGGTCACACGGTCGAAGTCTTATATCCGATGCTGTTGTTCTGATAGGACTACCCTTGACGTGTCTGCAGTAAGGCAGAGTTCTATAAATTGAGCGTTTACGTCACAGTCCAATCCGTATGTAACTAGCGTCTTCGCCCGCGGAGCACACTGGGACATGATATGTCTCCGCGACGTCGGAGTCGCGTGGAGGATCCCCACGTCGGCAAGCGCCCCCATGTTCTTCAGCGACTGTCACCAGCGGCACTGTTGTCAGTGATCATCTGCGTGGGTACAGTGTAGAGGTCGCCTAATGGAGTTGCCTTCAGTAGTTCCCGTTCCTCCTGTAGTTCTGCGTACCACATCCATGATATGTGCCTCGAAGTCGGCCTCCGATTCCTCTTCGATAATAGGAAGCCGTCCATCCTCCTGTGGTGGTTCGGCTTCTGGAGCTTCTCTGGCGTCGTTGTCTTGCGTTGGTGCGTCTGCCAGTTCCTCGAACTTCGTCACGTCTTGGTCGAAGCCCGCTTGAGGTCGAGTGGACACTAGGCATTGGATGATCCTCGAAGGTGCTGGTCCGGCTATATCATGTACATGTGGGGCAGTGCCTTCGGCCTCGTAATAGTGGAGGCCTGGATTCACGCCGCTGTCATAATGCACCAGTGCACAACTGTCAGCATAAGCTCCTGGAGGTAGCACGTGCATACTCTTAGCTAACCTGACAGAGACCACGCTCTCGACACGAAAGAAAATTCGGATGAGATGCTGGAGAGCTAAGTGGACCTTGGGAGATAGCCGGCTCGCACTTGTCATCTGAAGCGTCGCCTCCTTGGTCGGGGCGTAGCCACATGTCATAGCAGGTCGCCCCGCAGGTTGACCGGCTATAAATGTCAACACCACCCGTAGCGCAGAGCTGCATGAGCCAATCTCTCGGGCCATCAGAGCTTCGATGCATAATGAATTCCGTGCGTCGCCTCATTGAACTTGCACATCACGGTTTCCACCTCGGGATCGTTCCGCACGACCGGGAAGAGGCCGTTCCAGCCTTCCCAGTCATCCTCCGTAGTCGCGGGGCGATGATCGTCAAACAAATCTCCTTCATCATAGTAATGCTGACCAGTCTGGTGGTCTTGGTCCATAGTGCACGATTGGTTTTGGCGACTGCAGTGGCTTGTGCGATAGCCCCACTGCAAACCCTGCGGACCATCTGTTCTCGAGAGTGATCGGATGTTTCTGTCTGCTGTTCGTGGCCCAGGGCAGACAGGTCGGGCAGCATCACAGGTTGCCGTCGAAACAGGGCGTTGCATGGAGGCACCTGGCTGTAAAAGGTGAACGCACTGGCGGCAAATAAGGCTTCATGCAGTAGTCGTGCAAACACAGGAGGTATGTCTAACCTTTTAGTTCAGCCTCCACGGCGCGAAGTCAATGCCGCAGCGCGCCACTGTTGGCATCAATTGTCGTAGCGCGTTGTCCACGCGCGCGCATCCTTAGCTCAGTGCCCTTTGCCTGAAGGACTGCCTTTGCGGTGTCGTTGTTAAGAGCACCCTCCCCGTTGGAGTAGGAGTACGTTGGCAGGTGGGAAGTGCGCCCAGCACTGGTGATATGCATCTAAGATACTCGTCACCATTGTATCTGGTATCTCGATTCCAGTGGCAGATCGAATGCAACGATCAATGATGTGAAATATATCGCGTTCCTGACTGTAGAACATTACGCCGCCTTAAACTTCTTCATTGAACTTGCCAGGTAGCGCTGTGGATGGCACAGCGGCATGCCATGGCTTGTCCCAAGCCCTGCGCTCCCGACATGCGTCACAGACACCCTTGATCAAGTTAGGCCGTACGTTGTCCAGACCAGTCTTGGTTAAAATGAGTCGCATATTGGGCTCTTTGGCGTGGAACCACCGCAAGTGTAGTTTCCGCAATTCGCGTGTTACCACGCTTGGGTCAAGGCTACGTAGGTTCTGTAGACTAATCTGCACATCGAACCTTTACCAGTCTGGGAGTCGTGGACGAGCAGCAGGGTCACCCGCAGGCGGTGCTGGTGGATCTCTTCCTTGCTGCCGACCTCGTCTGGCTATGATCTGTGACAGTCGCCTGCGGTCGTCCGAGCTGCCGGCTCCACTCGAGGCAGGTTGCCCTGCAGCCGGTTCAGAAGCATGTCTGCCTACTGTAATGTCGTGGCTGCTGGCACCTGCTGTTGGTCCAGCTCTGGAGCCAGGTCTCGGCGCTGGTAGCCGCGCAAGTGGCGAAGCGGCTGGCGCCGCGGGCGCGGCTCCGGCTCGGCAGGAGCAGGAGGCCCCTATCCGCGGTTGTCGGGCAGCTTCCACGGCCTGGCAAACTTGCATTTGCAAGGCGTACGGGAGTGACCAGGTCTGGTCTTGCCGTAGTGCTTCTTGCAGCTTGGACACTCCCAGCGGCAATCTTCCTTATCGCACCACCCACAGTGTTTGGGGCCCCTGTGCTGTGAAGGGGAATGCATGTTGACGTTGTCCGCACATGCTGGATACCCCCATCCTCTCGAGGGTGGCCCCATGACCGAACCGTCGGGACGCAGAGGGATAGCTGGGTCAGCCAAGCCGAATCCTCGTATGTTGGCGACGAGAACAGAGGATGAATGAGGGTGATCATGGAAGGGATCACGATTCACAAGGAACAGATCGTGTGCAATTGGAACTGCGTCGACGAAGAGAGACTGCATCTTCGGGGCGCAGTGGGCAGCCCTGACAAATTCCCTGTTACAAACCGAGGCATGTTGATAATGGCCCGTACACCGTTTCCTCTCGATGGGGTCAAAATAAGAGACGGGTTTTTTGGGCGGTTAGCCATTATCTCCGTATGTTCACGTATTCATATCCATGAGAGCCACGGAGGCCCGTAGTACAGTGGTCCATATTAGCTTTGCAAGTGCCCTCGCGTTTAGCCAGTGTGGTCCATGGCGGTATTTCGTCAACCCAAATACCCACCGGGAGTTCTCGTAAGTAAAACCTTCGGAGGTCGTTGTGACGTACAGCAACCCTTCCACAAAACTTGATATGTGGAAAGTCTTCCTTGATGTTTTCATGCCACGTATTAAAATTGAATTGAGACTTGAAATAAGATGGTAGTCCACTCGTTCCTCACTTAGGTTGCAATACCACAGCAACGCTGACGAAAAATACATCCGAGTAATGCATCACAGCGCCCTGGACATCCTTGTATCCAAAGTCAACATATGAACGTTTATCGAGGTTTCCTCCTGAGGATAAACCCTGGCTAACAGCTAGCTGCGAAATCCCCCATGGCCTCCACATAGTTCAAGCATGTCTACCTCGTTGTCGCCCGTAACACCATGTTGGGATTATGGAAAACACATCGGCACGTACATCCGCAGGTAACCCCGCTGGCAACGTGGCGAAGGCATCCTCATCGTCGTCACCGTCGGCGTCGGCGTCGAGGGGGGCATCGGTGTACCAAGTACAACACCCGAGACCCTTCAGGTCGTCACAGCAGTCGTCGTTGCCGTCTTCGACTACTTTGGGTACATTGCGTGGTTTGACGCCGGTTTCTTCATCGGCTTTCTGCTTTTCCTTTTGCTTGATCCGAGCATCCGTTGGTGGCGCTGTTTGTTGTTCTGTGTCGAGTGAAATAAGTGTCGGAAATTCGGGGGCAGGGGGGGCGCGCGGCCACGCTCAATCGAGGGTGGGGAAAACGATCGCCATCAACGATCGCAACCCGCCTTGGGCGTGATCGCTGGCCCTCGCGTCGGAGCAAGACTGGCGCCGGAGGCCCCCAGTGCAATCGAGCAAGGATATTCGTCACACAGTTCGGTAAAGGCGCACTGTAATTGCACCCGATAGGTTCATCTTGGATGCCACTGTCTTGTATAACGGTATTGTCGTCAAGATTCACTGTCACCCGTCTTACGACATGGCCCCATTCAGAGCCATTCTCAGGAGACTGCACAGAAGTTCGAGCTCCCTTGCCCACCCATGCGCGGACACTGAGGTGGCCATCACTTGTATCATTTCTGTGTTTTGTGAAAATCTATCTGGTCGATTAGTCTTGCAGCCACGGTAGCGGGAGCTCTGTTTCCCCATTCCGACCTCTGGGCGCCTTGGCCATGCCAATCTAACTCACGCTCAGCACGCTGCGCGGGCCCCCCTGCAGTTGGGCACGTGCATCTCCGCAAGTTGGTCGGGGTGCGCGCGTGGGCGGTCGCCACTTGCAGGTAGGAACTGCCCGGTAACTACTTGAAAAGGCCAAACTCCAGACCGAAGCGGCAACGTCGCATACGCATGACCAGCTACCTAAATCTTCAATGGCATCTCGGACGGGGCCTCGTTTCCAGAAGTAACCTGGAAGACGCACAAGTACCTTCGACACACGTAGACCCCGGCCCGCGGCCAAAAGGTTTTGGATACGTTGATAGAGTGGCCCCGCCCGCGCCCCAGACAATCGGACATGCCAGTCAGCGGGCGTCGCCACCCACAGACGTTGGAAATCCCCTGATAGTAATCCACCCAAGTACAGTGCACCAGTAGAGGTCATAACCCCTGCGTGGGTGATGCAATCACACATGCATCCTCGAGCTCGGAGTTCAGCGCAAGCTGTTCGTCTATCTTCAATAACAAGGGCACGAGAGCGACAATGATGTGATGAGCGTTCCAGCTCCGCCGCTGTCCCCGGCGGCCACGCAGCCGGGTCCGCCGCTGTCCCTTGCGCGCGCAGCCGGCGCCTGGGAAAAGCATGCAGGTGCCCCCGCGCCTGACGACAGAACCTCAGTGTTCGGCCTGTCTCGGCAAGCGCGAGTGGCCCTGGCACGCGCCTGCCCCCGTCACTCATTTTCAAGCGACGGGGGCGTCCAAACGCCATTGCCATGGACCGCTGGGCCACTACTCGAAGTAAAGATATCAAACTTATCGGAAACGTCGCTCACTGCAGCAGGTGCCCCCGCAGCATGTTTGGGCGGCGTCCACTTGCTGCCCTCTTCATAGATGGCCCGGTAGACCTCCGCCTGCAAGCTGCGCCAGACGAAGCCTCGATCGGCAGGCGTAGAGACATTCCCATACGTCGTGTTCCTGCGATACCAGGTCTCGAAGGCGTTGTTCACCAAAGACAAGATCGCGTCGGAAAACGTCTCCTCGCTGAGAGAGAAGCAGATGCCCCTGGCGTCCTGGGACATCATGCACGCGCGGGCATCGCTAGTAGCGGGCGCCCCCGCATTGCTCGAGGCAGGTTGCCCTGCAATCGGCTCTGCATCAGCTACCTGCACCTCCTTGACGAACATGGGCGTTTCCTCGCATTGACGATTGGCTGCGACAGTAAACGCAGTTGAGCCATTTGCCTCGGTTGCGACCCCATACTCGTCGACTTGGATCGCCAGGTGGTCCGATGGCGTCTTCATCAAGTCCAGTACGCCTGGCGCCCTTACCAAGGAAGAGCCCGTGCACCTCTGAGCCTGGGATGATCATCTTCTCGTGCCCCTGCTCGAGGATCAGGACTGCGCGCATGTTTGACATGCTCCTCAGACCCAGGATTCCAGGGGGGCTTTAGCCATATCCCCCTGCCACCTTGGCTGAATATGCATCCAAACTGGCAAAAGCGGGCTTCCCCGCAAAATCGCCCTCCGCAACGCAGTGACTGGTCGCAGATGGCGGCTCCATGCCCCGCACCAGACACGCACAGCCTCTTCGTCAAGTTCAGCTTCTTGGCGCCGCGTCCGTGGGAGCGGGAGACACGTTCGAACGCCTGTACAGTTTTTAGACCAATGATGCTGATATTGCGGACAGCAAGTATGTCATCTACCATGACCCCACTGTTCGCTGCCAAAGCTAACTCATGTCGTTCTCCGAATGTACCTGGCGCGTCGGACGACGTTGTGCCGTGCATACCTTTAACGGCGCCTTTGCTCCAACACCCACTGGTCCCTCGTTAGACACGTAAAGACGCTCATGGACCCCCTGGCTTCCTCTTCTGCGATGGGATCCCTCTGGGAGATCCAGGCAGACGGGCGCTCGTCATACCTGTGGAGGTGATGCGGAGCAAGCAGCGTATTCTCAAAGGCACCATCGTCGGCACGCACTGCAATCTGTTCACCCGCATTGACAATCAGCACCGCACGCAGCAGATCACGCTCATATATGGAACTGGCACCGCTACGCGCGCTCGCTGGGCTCTCGGCTCTGCGTGCGCGTAGCGAACGGCCATGCGGCATACTGCCGCGGGGCGATTGAAGCCATTGCGCGCTCCTTCCAGAGCCCTCTCTATGCGCCCCAGCCACTGGTCATTGGCGGGTAGCCCTGCTGGTACTACTGCGGCAGGTCTCGCTGCAATATTTGCTGATTCGGCTACCAGAGGCATTGGCGCATCGGTGGCGGGCACAGCGACCGTTGCACTCTGCCCCACATTGGAGGGTGAAGCAGGTTGTCCTGCAGATGTGGCTGGCGACCAGGCAGCAACTGCAGTGCCTGTCATCATCGCCGCGATGCGGTTCAGCTCTTCACGGAGATCTCTGAGCTCATTTGCCCCGCGGAGTATTCCATCATGTCGATCCGCTGCATTGTGACCCCATCAACGGCATAATGCAACTCTGACGTGATGTGGCCGACGCCCCTGCAAATTCAAATGGCACATGGCGCCCCGCTTGGGGCGCCTTCCAGCTGCCGACCCACATGCGCGTGAACCACACGATCCCAGCACTGCGCGTGACATATATGGCCAGATTGGAAACTCCACACCTTGTCTCGGCATACAGAGTCTTCCAAGCATATGGCGCACTTGGTAAAATCACCATCGTTGATGATTGGTGGCGTTGCCGATGGCCTGGTACGCGTCAGTCGCTCAAGTATGGACTCTCCTATATCATACCGACTCGGTGGAACTGCAGGTGCCAATTGCTGCCCCGCTGGCACTGATCCCCTAGCAACCGCTGCTGATAAGCTCATAGCAGGTTGCCCTGCAAGCGTAGGAGCGGCGGGTGCCCCCGCACGATTCATCACACGGCGTAGCTCTCGCTCCTGGTTGCGGCGTTGGCGAGCCAGTTGCATTGAGAGATTGGCCTGCTGCGCCTCATGGATGGCCAAAATCTCACGTCGCAGCTCCCGCATGGACGCGGGCACCACCAGCTCAGGGCTGCGATGTGTACCCCCTGGCCCATGGGAGCCGCCCGGCACCCGCAGTGGGGCACCTGGAATGGCACGCTGGGCCCATGCCCAGCGCCGCGCGCCCTGGGACCAATAAACGTCATCAGCAGTTGCCCGAACGCACGGGTTCTCGGGCTGAATGCCAACCATTGGGGCGCCAGTCTCCTGAGCGTGATAGTCAGGGAACACGGGGCATCCATGGGTGGAGCCGTTGGCCTTTCAGCGGCCGTTGGGTCGCACGTCGGATGACCGAAGAATGCTGGGATATAACCCACTCGATTAGGATGATCAGGTGAAGGATTCGGATTCGGAGCGCATTTCCATGGGGGCGTCCAGTTCGCGCTTGGGAGGTCGATGCCATCCCACCGCATGTGTTGCATAGCCTCGCGCATCTGACTATGCATCCACCGCTGCTGCCCCAAGAGGCTCTTGGCCCTCTGGGCAGACTCCTGATCGGCGGCGGCAGGTTGCCCCGCAGGAGCACGTGGAGACTCAAATGGCGATGTCGTTTGCAAGACTTGGTAGAGCTGAGAATCACTTCTGATATTCTGAAGCCTAGCAGACTGCTAGTACCTCCAGCGCTCTGTGGAGTGCCGAACGGGGTCGCGGCCCTGCTCATGGGTGCAAATGTGGCAGGTGGCCCTGCCGGCACAAGCAGCTGCTGCGCCTGGGTGCGCCACGGGTCGTTCGCATACAGTCCGTCGCTAGGTGTGATCCCGCTGGATGTCATACCAGACAGATCAGCACTCCGAGCTTGGATCCATGACCCATCCGAGCCCCCCGCTGGCGCCCCTGCTTGGCACGCCTCTTGCATCACGAAGACAGCGGCATGTTCTACCTCTCGCGCAGGTGTCGAAACAGGGACCTTGAGGTTGTAGGGAGTCCTCGGTACAACCCATTCCTTCAATGACGATGCATTGCATGGCCTCTCATAGCAACTCCTCGGTACAGGCGCAGATGCCCGCAGGTTAGCCTGCCGGTTGTCTTCGACATGCAGCTCATTGACCCACACCTGTCCAACTCGATCGTATTTGCACTGGACACAATCGGGCCTGATGTCGTTGAGTTGACCAAGGTGGCTCGGCGGGATCCTGCCATTGATGCCCGACGTCATCACGGCGTCGTTGGCAGAGCGCCGAATCGGGAAATAGTCGCCAAGTTTATTCTTGGGGCTCACCAAAACCAAACTTCGGACTCTATTCTAAGGCCAGATTGAATCCGCCCGTCTCTTGGTAAGTATGGGCATCCATGAATCATCTGCCTGCCCTTCCCCCTTGGCGTTGCCCACTCAGCGGCAAGATAGACCGACGTGCACTATGTTCGGGATATTCACCCACTCCGTACCATGAACGAAGTAGCAGGGCGCCCCCGTTTCGGTCGGGTTTGTCATCCGTGAGCATAGGGGCCCAGGGCATTAAATGCCCGGGCTGATGCGCCCACTGCTAGGACGCAGGAAATACGTCGGGCGCTTTTCCCCGCAGAGCTGGAGTTCCTTCACCTGGGGCCCGCTCTCCCCCACGCCTGAGGCGTCGACCATTCCGCAGAGGCCAAGCACCGCCAGTGCCTGATAGGCCCCCTGCCGGCCTCGAAGGCACCTCTAAATGACGCCCAGGTGGTCACGGCGCCAATGCCCCTTTCTTGCCGGCGGCCACTTTTCCAGCAAGTCCCCGAGGCCCACCCCGCCCAGCCGTCGCACTCGCCATATGAGGCCACGCATCTGATGAGCCGGTCGGAGACCCCATCGCGGTGGACTGGCTTGCGCCGCGCGGCTGTAGCGAGCCATTCCACACGCTGACGCGCTCATTCCGCAGAACCTACACTCGGGACCCCCTCTCGGACTCGTAGCTGAGGGCAGGCTCTCCCAGCGAAACATCGCGGACACGCCGACGTGCAAGAGCATCATATCCAGCCCGCGTGGCGGCGGATTCAACGCTACATTGCACCGCTCTGTTGTGGTCAGACCCATCAGAAGCAAGGGACCCGTAAGATGGGTTGATCTGCACCTGGCTAACGGCACCCAAGGTATCCCAGCATCGCCTGCTCCTTCCAGCCAATGGCGCGCTACCGCGCAGGAGCAGCGGCGGGTTCAGCAGGTGCCCTCGCGGGATCAGGCGCTGAGGGGGCTGCTGATGAGCTCGCGCCACCCGACGCCTTTACCTTTTACCCTCTCGCGATTGTCGCGGCATTGACACGCGGCGATTATGGGGGCAGCCCCCGGCGCCTTCGAGGCCGTCTCATCCGCGCCGCCCTTCGACGACGAAACTCCTTTGGATGAACCATCCAATGACGGCGCCCAGCCTGCCCCCCCATGGACGGGGCCAGGCGCTGGGCCGCTCGGGAATACGGGGTCCTTCGGCGCAGGCGCACTGTCGCCTTGGAACGCTGCCGCTGCTGCGGCCACTGATGGGCCTCTGGAGCGCAGTCTGCACGCGAGTTTCCCCGCAGATCAGTGGGACTTGTTGCTTCCGGGATCAGCGTCAACTGAACCGGCCCTTTTCTCGCGCTTGGCCTGAGCGGCTGCAGGTGGCCTTGGCGCACTCGGAGTTGGGGGTGAATCAACGCCCTTCCCCGATTTCCCCCCTGTGGGCTTCGGGCCCCCCGGCGGTTCATCTGCGGGTGCCCTGCCGGAGATGGGGCCGCAGGCGCCCCCGCGTCGCAGGCTGCTGGCCCGTCTTACGCAAGCGGGCCCCGCGGCTGATGAATTGCGATGCACTTGATATCGGCCCTAGTCACGCATTCCAAATCGCACGGTTCAGCGTCGACCCTTCTGCGCACAGTGGTAATTATCCAGCCTATTTCTCTGCGATTGCACACGACGGTCGAACCTGGGGCAAGATCCGCACCTGCTGTTATCCGCTTGGAAACATCCACTACTATATCCGCCTCAATGCCGCCTCGGTCACGCAGGTGCACTCCGACTCGGAACGAGCAGGGGCAGCCGGACCCACTGCTTCGGCAAGAACCGGATTGCCAGCTCCTTCGCCAACCTCTGGAAGGCCCTGAGATGAGGAAGCAGTTTGACCTGCACGTGGCGTCGCAGCTGCCTCTCTACGACATTCCCGATTGCATTTCTTGAGGCGGCGATTGCTGTCGACGCTCGCTCGATCTGCTCGGCGCCACCCTCCGCGATCGGCCGGCAATCATCTCCCGCCAAGCATTCTGCGGGAGAATGATGGGTCGGATCCACCCTGCGACCCAGAGCATCACTCAAACTTAGGGCCCCTCGATGGTCACCCCATCGGACGCGCGGGTCTGCGGCCACCAAAATGTTCGCTAGGGCGGGCAAGGCATCGGCGGGCTTCCCGGTCACTAATGGTGGCCCTATTGAGGCCCCTTCTCTCAAGATTGGGGGCCGCCCTAGTGCCCTCGTTCCTATCGGCGCGAACAATTCCACCATCATCACCCCGCGTAACATCGCGAAGTGAGTACCAGTGACGGATCTCATGCTCAGCCCAGCCCTGGTCGAGCCAGCGCCGCGCGGCGATCGGCGACATATATATATATATATGTATATACACGCACAAATATATACATATATACATATTTATACATATATACACATATATACATATATATATTGGCGAGCCAGACCATGATCTTCATGGCTGGCGAGGCGCCGCGCGCCTCGTGCGTCAGGATCAGCTGGGCGATCCTCGCTCTGAGGCGGGCCCCCCCGCGAGCGCCCCCTTCTCGGCGGAGTCCGCGGGGCCCTTGCGCCAGGAGGGGCGCGGGCGCTGCGCGCCGCTAGAGCGAGCACGCGATGGCCCGCGTGAACGACTCCGACAGCGATGCCGCGAGCGATGAATCAACTTCCCATTCGTCTTCGTCGTCAACCGCGCGAAGCGCCCATCTCCACGCCGGGCGGCTCGCGCCACGAACGTGACGCGACGGCCCTCGTCGCGCTGCAGCTCGCACTGGATGCGCTCGGAAAACTCGCCAGCATTTCGAGGGTTTCCCCGCAGAGGGCCATCGTCGTAATCCTCTGTCTACGGGGTTGCCTATGACCCGCGGATGGAACATCAATGACATGCCCCTCTGCCGCTGGGATAGTCGCCTCGGAATCCGCGGGCGCCCCCGCCATGTCGCGGTCTACTTCGGCGGGCGCGCGGAAATCCTCGACGAACACAATATGCGCAAGTTGCCCCGCGATGGGCATGCCCAACCAGTCCGCCAGGTAGATCTCACCATGGCCAACATAGATGTCCTCGAAGAGCTCGTCGGCATCTCCCTCGAGGGACATGCTAGCACTTGAGTACCTGGCGGCCATGAACTGGACAGCGGCAGAGGAGGCGTCTGCGGGGTCGGCTAAGAGCGCCCCCCAATCGACATACCGCATGCCCGAATAGTTTTGAGCCAAATGCATTGACGGACCCCTGCCTCTCCAATCGCCTTGGGGGCATTCACGACGGAGGTGTTGTGCGGCATGGCAGATGTCACAGTCCATGGTTTTGCCGTTGGCATGTTTCGGGGTACCCCGACGTCCCTCACCCTTTTCATGAGGTATGCCTACGGCCTCTTCCTGCCCCCCGGGATAGTTATTCGTACTGTGGCCCAGTAAGGGATGCCAGGAATGCCGACATACCTCTACCAAGCAGTCGCCGTCGTTTGCCCTTACCCTTGCCTGGACTCTTACCCTTCACTCCGCATGCCCGTCGGGCAGTGCATCGTGCCGCACGAAATGGTTTCTTCATAAGACGTCTCCAACGGCATTTGTGTTTCTGTTATCCTAAAATATGTCATTGTGCCTGTTGTTCTGCTGTAAGATACGCAGGCATGTCGGAATAGTCTACGGCAGCATTTTCGTCATCGGATGACGTGTCGGCGTCGGTTCCAGAGTCAGAGTCAAGGCGGCTTGCCCCGCTGAGCCTACAAGGGCAGTGGCTCGTGCAGGGGCCGCCGTTGATGACGGCCCGTGCGATCGAGCCCAGGAGTCTTGCGACCCCGTAGGCGGGCCACCATGTTGGGCCAATAAGGTGGTGGCCTCTGTTGGTTGTGGATCATCATTCCAGACGTGTGTAGCAGGTTGCCCTGCATTAGTCTCAGCATAAGGCTTCGGCACGGTGACCGCGACAAAAGATACCCCCAATGCTGCCAGGGGTTCGCTCGGCGATGCGGGCACATGACCTCATGCGTTCCAGTAGGCCATCAAATTGTTGTTGGTTCCTCGGCATTTGGTGATGGAGTGGCTGTAGGACTTGGAAGACGATGACTGCTAAGATTTGGAAGTTGGGGTTGTCAAAACATGCGAACTCGGCCTCGTTGCTGGCTAACCCGAAACGCGCTAACGTCTGGTCGATCCGTTCCCCCGCATGGACGCGAAAGTCGATGAGAGCCGTTCGCGAGTTCAGTTGGCTTTCTTCCTCTATATTCTCGAACAGCGTGCCGACGAGGAACATGATGTAGGTGACGCCTTCGGTGTGGAAGCCACCAATATTCACGCCAATATTGATGACTGAGGGGGGTACTATCATGGCTATGGTCCGCGCGAGGCCCCCCCGGCCGCGCTGTAGCGCCGCAGCCGGTTGGCAGGGTCACGTTGCCTGTGGTCCGGTTGATCCAGGCGTGCACCTCTCGAACGAATTCGCGGAAAAAAGGCACCTGACTGGCAGGGTCACAGCGGGGGCCCGTCGTTTTTGCGTCGTTTCCACCACGCTGCATGCGTCCCACAACACACCCGATAGCGACCCACAGTAGGCCAAAAAATGGTAACACCAATTCAGGTGGCCCCGTAGGTCCTGGTCGGACATTCGTGGCTGGGGGTTGTGGTGTTTTGTCGTTAACATGCATGGGGGTGGAAGCGGCACAACATCGTATCGCGTGTTGCCATACACGGTGTCTTCGGAAAGGTGTTTAATTGGAGTGGGAGGGTGGACTTCACGAGTGTAATAGCGCAGGGAAGCAGGACTCATGTAAGAACCCTCCGCGAGAACGGATGTATCACTGCAAGGGTCATTGCGGTTGTGCGTAGTTGTATACATTCCTCCGCGCAAACCCACATGCACCCTGATGTTCCACCATGTCTGTAGTCCACCAGATAGTGCCGTGGATGGTGAGGAATAAAGCAAGAGGTGACCACCATAGCCCAGTTCCGCGACCAATTTCCAAAGAGGGTGGGAGGCCCAACCAGTAGCTTCGCCGAAGGCGAAGCCCACATCCAATTTTGTTGTACCATAGTAGCGATAATCCCAGAAGTAAGACATGATCGCGGAAGCGACGGGCCATGTCAAGCGATGCCGTTTCCGGTCTCAATGGCACATCGTGTGCCTCACGATGAAACACAATCGAATATTGGCGGCCAGCCGTTTGAATACAAACGGCCGCGGACAAACGGTCGCTATTTCTCGCTCTTACCCCAGCTCCATGTAGAGTACCGTTAGAATTCCTTCAGACATACCATTCCCGAGGAAAACGTTATGAATTTTATACATCATATGTTGGGCTATAGATACAAATAACAATACATACGATTTAAAAACCGCCCACAAAACTTTCCGGATAGAAGGTCGCAATGGGATGTTTCGCAGAATTCCCACACAAAAAACGTCCAACAAATTGCCTTGGGAAGGTTTAGGAACGTTTGCCAAAGGATTCCCCCCCCCAAAAAAAAAAAAAACTGTCCAACCGAAGGATTTGGGAAGGTTGCTGGAAGAGGTATTACGAGGAATCCTCTCAAATTACCCTGTGACGTACCCAACAAAGTTGTATCAAGTGGCAGGAGGAGTTGGCCCAAATTTGCCAGGACAATGACCGTGCAAGCGACTTATAAATTGCGCAAGCTACATGGGATACGCCCACGCGGAGCGATTCACAGGACAACAACAGAAGGACGAGAGACGAGGGCCCAGGCGTGAGGAGGACATGGGGGCGGGAACGAAAGGCAAGAGAAGGACGCGCGGGAGGCCGAACCGTCAACGCGGCAGCAGCAGAGGGAAGGTGGCAAGGGGCAGCGGACGACGACGAAAGTGACGGGAGGAGACCGAAGAGTGTTGTTTTTGTCGGTAGCGCGCTAAATATGCAGCGTTGCCTGCGCCATGTCGCCGCCGCCCTCGACAAACTGATGGCACCTGCTTATTGATAGTGCAAGAGGCGAGCGAGGCCTAGTTCGCCCGCCAGTTTCCTTGCTTCCTTCCTGCACTTCTCAGTGCGTGAGCTAAGCACTCGATGGTGCGCCGCCTGGTCTGCGGGCGGCCCGCGACGGCGCCCGGCTGGAACCCCCAGCAGCCCTCGAAAGCGGCGACAGTTTCGGAGCGCAGCCCCCCAGTCTGGGTGGTGCCTCACTCCGCTGACCCCCCAGCAGCCCTCGAAAGTGGTGACAGTTTCGCAGATCGCAGCCGCCCAGCGATGGCGGGGTCTAGTGTGAATCTGGGTGGTGTCTCACTCCGCTGGACCCACCAGCAGCACTCGAATGTGACGAGCACTCGGAGATCGCTGCCCCCAAAAGACGGCGAGGTCTAATATGGATCCGGGTGGTGCCCCACTCCGCTGGACCAACCAGCAGCCCTCGAAACTGGCGACAATTGCGCAAATCGCAGCCCCCCAGCGATGGCGAAGTCTAATATGAGTTTGGGTGGTGCCTCACTCTGCTGGACCCACCAGCAGCCGTCGAAAGTGGCGACAATTTCGCACATCGCAGCAGCCCAGGGATGGCGAGGTCTAATGTGAATCTGGGTGGTGCCCCACTCCGCTGGACCCACCAGTGCCTTCGAAAAGGGCGACACTTGCGCAGATCGCAACCTCCCAACGATGGCGAAGTCTGATCTGAATCCGGGTGGTGCCTCACTCCGCTGACCCCCCAGCAGCCCTCGAACGTGGCGACACCTGCGCAGATCGCAGCCCCCCAGGGAGGGCGAAGGCAAACCATGCAAACGGCAAGAGAGAAAAGGAGGAGCGAAGAGAGGAGGAGGAAAGCAAGAGAAGAGAATAGGAGGGAAGAGAGGAGGCGGGAAGGAGCGCCCACAGTGCTCGATTCAATACGAGTGCCCAACGCAGGAAGGTTTGGGGGGAATCAAATTACCCTGGCGACGTACCCAACCCCTGCGCAAAGTGTGATGACGTGGCGTGGACGCGTACACTTGTGCGAACGCCATTCAGAAAACTCGCACGTCCCCGACCAAAGGATATGGGCTCGGTGCGATGGTCAACAAGTTGACCCCTGAACCTTTAGGGTAAAGGCAGCCCCCAGGGATCGCCGTGCCTAATTTGAGTCTGCGACAAGTGCCCACTCTGCAGCCCCGTGCCCCCCCCCCTCCCGCCCCTCCTACAGCCCTCGGAAGCGAGGACAGTTTCGCGGATCGTAACCCCCCGCGGGTGGCGACGTTCATGTTGAATCTACGGCGGCTACCCACTTCGCCCCCCCCCCCCGGCACCTTCGAAAGTGACGACAGCGTCGCAGATCGCAGCACGCACCCTTCCTTCCTCTGCATGCTGCCCACTTCCCTGATCGAGGTAATTCCTCTGGAAACCGTTTCTGGATGGGCTGGTAGGGTCACTCTTTTGATCGCAACCGCGGCGAGGCAGGTCGGGCGGCGCAAAGGAACGAAGCGCAGATGCATCGCTGGTGGGGTTACTTTTGGTTCGCAAGCGATACGGAGGGGCCGCACGCCGTCAGAAAGTCGCAACGCAGCAAGCCACGATCTAAATTAGGCCGCGCGCACACAGGCGAACTGCGCAGACGCGCAGCAGGCGAGGAGGACCGAGAAGAGCACCAGGTCCACGTGCAGCGCCAAAATGGCGAAGAAGGACAAGCCCTTGTACTCGATGACCATCGCGTAGTCGAGGAAGACGAAGGCGACGTGCAGGCGCTCCACGGAGAAACCCGGATCGCCGAGGGGTGGCTGGAAGACCGCGTGCGCGACGACGGCGGACGTCCGTGCGGGGGGGGGGGGACGCAGCGGCGGAAGCCGCGGCGAAGGAAAAGACGACGAGCGACGCTCCGACAGCGAGGCGGCGAGACGTCAAAGGACCATACCCGACGTAAAGCGACGTAACTCGTGGGGTTACGCGAGGAGTCTAGAATTTGGGTGTGCGGCGGGCCCCTGCTATGCTTCCCCCCCAGCAGCCTTGAGAGTAACGACAGTTTCGCAAAACACTTTCCCCCCCACCACATGTATGGCGAGGTCAAATTTGTGTTTGCGGCGGTTACCCACTACGCTGCCCTCCCCAGCAGCCAGTGAAAGTGGCGACGGTTTCGCAGATCGCAGCCCCCAGGGACGGCGAGGTCTACTTTGAACCTGCGGCGGCAATCCTCGAAAGTGGCGACACTTTCGCAGATCGCAGCCCCCCAGGGACGGCAAGGTCTACTTTGAACCTGCGGCGGCAATCCTCGAAAGTGGCAACAGTTTCGCAGATCGCAGCCCCCCAGGGACGGCAAGGTCTAATTTGGGTCTGCGGCGGCTACCCACTGTGCTGGCACCCGCAGTGGCCCTCGAAAATGGCGACCATTTCGCAGATCGTAGCCCCCCACGGATGGCGAGGTCTAATTTGGGTTTGCGGCATATGCTGGCCCCCAAGCAGCCCTCGAAAGTGGCGACAGCTTCGCAGATCGCAGCCCCCCAGGGACGGCAAGGTCTAACTTGGGTCTGCGGCGGCTACCCACTCACTATGCGGCCCCCCCCAGCAGCGCCTTGAAAGTGGCGACAGGTTCGCAGATCGCAGCCCCCCAGGGATGGCGGGGTCTAATTTGGGTCTGCGGCGGTTACCCACTATGCTGCCCCCCCAGCAGCCCTCGAAAGTGGCGACAGCTTCGCAGATCGCAGCCCCCAGCCCCAGGGATGGCGAGGTCTAAGTTGGGCTTGCGGTGGTTACCCACTATGCTGCCCCCCCCCGCAGCCTTCGAAAATGGCGACAGTTTCGCAGATCGCAGCCCCCCAAGGTACGGCGAAGTCTGAGTTGGATATGTAGCAGCTGCCCGCTATTCGGCGGCGAGCGAGGGGAGGAAATGAGAAGGAGAAGGCCTTCCCAGAAAACGGCGGGACTTCTCAGAAGCCCTCGCGCCTTCTGAGAAGTTGTTTGCCTCTTGGGGGAGGGCTTAGAAAACTTCTCAGACGGCCAGGGGATTTTCGAGCCTTCTGAAAGAGCCTTCTCCTTCTCACTTCCCCCCCCCCCTCGCCCGCCGCCGAACTATGCTGGCCCCCCAAGCAGCCCTCGAAAGTGGCGACAGCTTTGCAGATCGCAGCCCCCCAGGGACGGCAAGGTCTAGTGTGAACATGCGGCAGATATGCAGCCCTCGAAAGTGGCGGCAGTTTCGCAGATCGCGGGCCCCCCAGGGACGGCAACGTCTAACGTGGGTCTGCGGCGGTTACCCACTATGCTGGCCCCCCGAGCAGCCCTGGGAAGTGGCGACAGCTTCGCAGATCGCAGCCCCCCAGGGATGGCGAGGTCGGAGACAGGCACCGCAGGCAAGATGCACACACACACACACACAAGAGGCATGCTTAAGGCAAGAGGAGACAAGAGAGAGAAGGGAGACGGGAGGAGGCGGTAGGCGGGAGGAAGGAAGGAAGGACGCGCGAGCAGTGCCCTCTTCAGAACGAATACCTAGCCAAGGAGGGCTGGGAAAAACCTCCTGAGAACGTTTTTTAGAAGGTTTTAGGAATTTGGAGACGGATGCCGTTGAGTACTGGGTTTTGTGTTTGGGACGGAGGCTGTTGATTACTGGGTTTCGTGTTGGAGACGAACGCTGTGGAGCACTGGGCGACGCGTTGAACGCGGAGAAGCGGCGAACGGGCGGCGGGGAGCGGGCGGCGGGCGGGAGGCGGGCGGGCGGGCGGCGGGCGGCGGGCGGGCGGAACGGAATTTCAATTGATCTCCTAAGGGTTCTCATTTGCAGCAGGATGTCGTTGAATGCCGGGTGTTGCGCTGGAGACGGATGCCGCTGAGTGCTGGCTCGCGTTGGAGGCGGAGGCCGTTGAATTGTTGGATGTTGCGCTGGAAACGGATGCCGCTGAGCACTGGGCGTTGCATGGAACGCGGAAGCGCGGCGGAGGGCGGCGAGCGGGCGGGCGAAGGGCGTTCGGGTCGGGATTCGAATCGACCTCCTAAAAGATTTGTCTCCTGCAGCAGGGTGCCGTTTTTAGCACTGGGTGCTGCGTAGGAGACGGAGGCTGGCTGAGTACCGGGCGTTATTGGAGACTGATGCTGCTGAGCACTGGGCGTTGCGCTGAACGCGGGGGCGCGGCGGGCGGGCGGCGAGCGGCGGGCGGCGGGCTGGCGGAGCGGGCTTTCGGAAAGTTTTTCAAAAGGATCCTCCCAGAGCCTTCCGGAAACCTCCCTCTGGATGTGACGTTGGAGACGTAGGCTGTCGAGTAATGGGCTTTGCGTTGTCGGGAGCGGCAAAGAGGGGGGCGTCCAAGAGGGTGGGGTGCAAATCATGACCGGCGGCACGTGCGCGGCCCAGCGGGGGGGGCCAGGGACGTAAAGCAATAAGAAGAGGCGCCATGAAATCTGAGGAAATATCATGGCCCCCGCCATGATATCCACCCCCCCCCTAGTCATCGCCCCACTCTTTTCCGCCCCCGATGTGACGTTGGAGACGTAGGCTGTCGAGCAATAGGTCTTGCGTTGGAGACGGGCGCCGCCGAGCACCGGGCGTCGTGCAGAACGGGGAAACACGGTGAACGGGCGGCTGGAGGCGGGCGGCGGGCGCCGAGAGCTTCCGAAAACCTTCCGCGGGAAGGTTTCGGGAAGGCGTCCTCCTAAAAACATGGTTTCTGGAGGATTCCATGTAGAACTTTCCCAAAACCTTCCTCTGGAAGGTTTCGAGAAGGTTTCCTCTCCGAAACCTTCCAAAATTTTCCTCGGGAAGGTTTCCGAACTGCTGCCTCCTAACAACTTTCCAAAAACCTCCCCGGGGGAAGTTATAGGAAGGTTTGAGGGAGGAATCCGTCCGGAAACCTTCCGGGGGCAGGTTTTTGTAAGTTGTCGCGAATAATCCCAAATTAACCTTTCAAAGACCTTCATGAAGGAGGTTGGGGCGAGGTTTTCCCCGGGCTCCAGGAGGAGGGGGGAAAGGGAGGGCGAAGAAGGTTTTCGCTAGTGGAGAAGGTCCGTTTCGAAGCCGACATCCTGATTGTCGACCGAGCCAAGCTCGCCAATTTCGTGAACCACGGAGTGTTCAAGGTCAAGAAGCACATCCACTCCGACATTCTGCCCATCCACTGTGTATGGGTACGCAAGTGGAAATGGAAGCCGTCTGAAGATGGCACACGGTCAAAAGTTAACAACAGCCGACTCTGCTGCCGAGGGATTATAAATCCACAGAAGCATTTAGTATCTAAGAACAGCACCACTGCCGCGGGCCTATCCCAGAAGATCCTGAGCGGCGACGCCGCGAACAACGACTGGGACATTGAAAAAGGGGATATCGGAAGTGCGTTTCTTCGAAGTTTGAACTTAGAACTTCTTCAAGAGGCACGCCGAACACTTACGGTACCGATGCCAGCGTTCCAAAGCAAAGTCATCATCAACGTTCTGGACAACGCTTGGTTTTATTTCCTGGAGCACCTTCTTCAGATGTCAATGGCCTGAAGCTTCTGAAGGCTGTGAATGGACTCAGCGAAGCGCCGTTGCTGCGGCTGTTATGCTTACGCTAGTCCCTCACAAAATAGACTGCAGCACGAGTATCACATTTCGGCGAGAGTTGTTTCACCCGGCACGACGCTGAGAACAAGATTGCGGGAGAAGCGAGTCCACGCGCGGACGACGCCACCATTGCCGGGCCAGCGGACTTCAAGAATATCCTGTTCGTCAAGATGGAGACAAGGTTTGGCAAGCTGACAGTCGCGAAGCCGCCTACGCAGCACGCTGGGATTACCTACGAGAAGACCAAAGACGGCTACAAGCTACATCTGACAGAGCACTCGCTCGCCATCGAGCTCGTCGAGATCCCGAAGGCCACTTTGACCGCGCGAAGTGCACGCCTGCGCTGATCGCCACACATCGAGGAGCAGTTGGGGCCATATGGCGGAGCGCGCTCGTGGCGCATTTCTCACTAAAAGGGGGGCCCCAACTTCAAGCTACCCCCCCCCGGAAAAAGGGGGGAAGGGCTTCCAAAGCCACCAGCCCCCCCGCGCCCCAAAAAGGGGGGGGGGGGGCTTGGAAGCTCCCCCCCCCCGTTTCGGGGCGCGGGGCAAGCCCGTGCCCCCCTTTCGGCGGGGGAGGGGGGGCCTTCCGAAGCTCCCCCCCCCCTCCTTCTGTCGGCTTTTCTGGCTGGAGGGCCCCGGCTGAAGGGGGGGCTTCGAAGCTACTTTTCTCTTTTCGTCCTCGGCGCCCCGCTGGTTTCCAGCGCGCTCGTGGTGCTCGGCGTCTCTTTGGTCTTCGGCGCCTCTTTGGTTTTCGGCGCCCCGCGGGCCTTCGGCGCTACTTCAGCTCTCGGCGCTCGCGTGGTTTTCGGCGGCCCTCTGGGTTTCGGCGTTTCTGTGGTTTTCGGCGCCCCCTTGGTTTTCGACGCCCCTTGTGGTTTTCTGCGTGCCCTCTGGTTTTCGGCGCATCGTTGGTCTTCGGCGCCCTCTTGGGTTCCGGCGCCCCTTTGGTTTTCGGCGCCCCTTTGGTTTTCGGCGCCTCTTTGGTTTTCTGCGCCCCTTTTGTTTTGGGCGCCCCCGCGGTTTTCGACTTTGGTTTTCGGCGTTCTTTTTGTCTGCGGCGCCCTGTCCGTCTTCAGAGCTTCCGGTGTTTTCGGCGCCCCATTTCGTTTTCGGCACCCTTCTGGTCATCGGCGCCCCTTTCTGGTTTTTCAGCGCACTTTTGGTTTTCGTCACATCGTTGGCATTCGGTGCCCCTTTGGTTTTCGGCGCTCCATTTGGTTTTCGGCGCCCCGTGGACGTTCGGCGCCCCTTTGGTTCGCGGCCAGTTCGCCCGCGACGGATCAAGATGGCCTCTACGACGGCCCAAGAGCGTCCAAGACGCCTTCGCCCCAAGAAGCCTCCAAGACGGCGCAAGATGGCCTCAAGATGACGGCAAACGGCTCAAGAGCCCCCGAAGAGGCCTCCAAGACTGCCCAAGAGGCCTTCAGGAGGTTCTCCAGGAAGGCCCGAAGAAGCCAAAATAATCGATGCCCCATCGGATGTTGAAGAATGTGGAAGCCCCGCGCACTTTTATCAGCGGGGACTCTGATGAACGAATATTCACGCGTCTATCCGCTCGCAGACTGCGAAAACATTCAGCCTTGAGAAGGAAGCACGGAATGATATGAGTGCGGGCGGCCACGTTCGCCAAGGAAAGCAGAGCAGAAGGGATCGGGGGGAGGGGGAACCGAGAGACTCAAACAACGGTGCGGAGCCAAGTGGCGACGACACATGTAAATGAGCTGAGGGTATCCTTATTAACGTGCATGCACAAGCTCGCTTCTGACCGCTACTGCTGCGATGCAGAATATGCACATGGCCCGGTTAAAAATACGTGAAACGTCCACCGCCTGCTAACGAAAGACTGGCAGGTTGCATAACAAAAACAAGCCCAGGCGCTGACCGAACGGGGGGGACGTCCGCGCGAGGGCCTCCCGCGCGACCTCCGAAGCTTGTGCTCATGCGAGCGCTTGTGCTTCGCCCTCCACCACCACCTCCGCCCCCACTCCCCCCCACAGCCCCCCCCCCAAGTCCAGACCAGCCCCGCCCGAATCGTCGTAGCCATCGGTCACTGACAACTGGTTGGTATCTTTGCCCAATACAGTCGCTTAGCACGGGCCTGCCTAAGCAACGTTCTGCTGCTTAGCACTTTGGCGCTCTAAATGAGCACGGCCCTGCACGGAGGAGTACAAGGAAGAGAAGATGCCATGAGGGGGGAACAATGGGGTGGAAGGGGCAAGAGTCGAAGTTGACCCCATGGTCAGCGGAAGACGAGGTAGCCGTCGGAAGGAAGGTAAAAGCATGCATTGCAACTATGTTTGGTGGGGCGGTTGGGACCTACAATCGGGTATACCAAGCGTTGGGTTCGGCGTTGGTGGCGATGTCGTTCGAAGTAACGACAAGCCCTCCTCAGTGGTAACGCTTCTCAAAGTAGACACGCCCGAAAGTGCCCAAGAACGCCAAAAACAACGATAGAGACGAGGCATATGCTTCCGACCTTACGCAGCGGCCGCCCCACGTGGTCGGCGACGAACATTGGACCTCGACACTTGCGGACCCGATTGATTCAGGTGCGATGTTAGGAAGCCTTGTCGATGAAAATCAACGATGTTAGGCTCTTCGGGCCCTCTCGGGACACCTCTCGGAGGTCTTTTAGGGCCTCTTGGAGGCCTTCTGGTTAACTCTTCAGCGATCCTTGGAGCCTGGAAAGCCGTCGGAAGGCTTTCTTGGGCTATTTGTTTGCGTTCTGGGGGCTCTTTGGGGGCATGTTGGGCCATCCTGGGGCGGCTTGGGGCTTCCCTGGGAGCCCCAGGGGGGCGGTACCAGGGATTTTCCAAAAGTTGTCCCAGAAGTGGGGTACGGGCCCAAGGGGGTGTGTGGGCGTGTTTTTAAATAGACATACATATATAAGAGAGGGAGAGAGAGAGAGATACAAAGAAAACAAGAGAAAACAAACAAACAAACAAAGAAGAGAGAGAGAGAGAGAACAAAAAAAAAAAAAAAAAAAAAATCGCGCGCGCTTCGCGCGCGCTAAGTTGTGGCTAGGCTCGACAGGTTAAGGCATGGGATCTCAATTGTTGATTTGTCTTGTGCATCCAAGGACCTTATCGGAGTCCCTGTGTATACAAGGGAAACCTGGAAACCATCCAATCATAGATGTCCTGTAGGTGTTCGATGATTTGAGGCCCTCGAAGGCTTCCTGGAATTTGTTTTTCTGTGGTGACGGGGAACTTAAGTGTGGTCTGTTATGCATAAATAAGCAAGGGGTGAGTTTGAAAAAAGGGAATTCTAGGAATTCCCTTTTTTCGTACTGCCATGCCCGGGCCGTGGGTCAGAAGTGTTCTGGATACAGGCCGTGGACTGTTGGGACGCCTCTGGGGTCTTTTGGCGGCGTCTTGGGAGTCGTTCGGGGCCTCTTGGGAAGCTCTTGGTGCCGCCTTGGAGGAGTTGAAGATGTGAGGCAACCCGCAAACCTACGGACTATGACGACGAGTCCGCAGTAGGGGGGAAGGAAAGGCTTGTCCACAGCATTCGGGAGGGCTCCACGAACATCGAGAACTGCCAACTAAACAGCACCTCCCATCCCGCCACGTCCTCCTCTCTCAACCATTTCTCCCCCCCACCGACGTGATTACAGCTCATGTGTCGAAAAAACCCAGCGCGATAGAAGCGGTGACGGCAGCGCTGCACGTGGACTGCCCATTCCAGCGGCTCTCAGCTGCGGCTGGTCATTTGAGGAGGAAGGGTATTCGTAGAAGATGCGAGACAAGACTCGGGTTGGTGACTTAAGCCAGGAAGCAACGCTTGCACATCTTCGATCATGTCCTACCCAATGTAAGACTGCTGCCAGCGAGCTGGCAGCCTGACCATTGGTCGTGTCGCTACCATGGCGAAACCGACTGGCCTCCTCACAAGACCTCGTCCACCACCCTGTCGACGTCGTCCTCCTCCGCCTCATCCTCCTCCTGTGAAGCCAAGACAAGTCACACGCGTGGCTCGGTCGCTGCCCGAGGCCGATCATCATAAGTCGGGAGCGGCCAAGAGGGGGGGGTGCAAATCATGACTGGCGGCACGTGCGCGGCCCAGCGGGGGAGCCAGGAACGTAATGAAATAAGAAAAGGCGCCATGACCTCTGGGGAAATATCATGGCCCACGCCATGATATCCACCCCCCCCTAGTCATCACCCCCCTCTTTTCCGTCCCCGAATAAGGTGTCAGCTGCAACTTCCATCTGCAAACGATCGGCAGCCTCTCGCAGGCCGGCTTCGCCCCTGCGCCAACAGGAGTCGTCCCTCCCATCCCGCCGCTCTCGCCGTCCTCCA